>JANHZU010002867.1:46024-58925 GCA_032468055.1 Acrochordus granulatus | reverse complement strand
CCAGTATGGTTGAACCTCTGGCAGAGCTCTCATCTTCATTAGAGCACACAAGCCCCCCAACCACAGCAAGGTGGTATACTTAATCCATCTTTGGTTGTTTATAAAAATAATAAACACAATAAATAAAGAAAAACCTTCAAGTTTCATTAATACATTACATTTAAAAATCTTTTGCATAACTTCAGTTATATTTACAATATTTTAAACTTCTTTTCATGTCCACCACATATGATAAATGAGAGCACATTCCTTGCATTTGTTAGATGATCCATTATGTATCGGGATAAGTGCCATCTGTACATCATTTTGTAAAAGTTCTCTTTAAGACCATACATGCTCCCATTGTTCCAATGTAATAATATAACCATTTTTTATTTTATTTTAATGTTTTTTAATGTCATAATCAATATTTTTAATGTTTGTTTTTGTTAGCCGCTGAGAGTCTCTGGATTTCAGCGGCATAGAAATCTAATAAAATAAAATAAATACATAGCCAAAGTGTTTGGCCCATTTAATCATATTCTCCTTGATACAGTTTCAGCAGCATCATATTCATTTTTGCAATTATATGATCATCTCTGGAACACAATATTTGTTCCAACTCCAATTTTTCTTCAGCGAAAACATAACTTTTTTATCCAACTTAAACCTTTCAAAAATTTGATTATAAGTAAATCAATTATATATGAAACCTTTACTTACTTTAGATGTACCCTGCATAATTGAATTAATTAAGTCTTTCATAGATATTTGGTCTTCAAAACATAATACAAATTGGGCGAACCATCAAGGCCTGGTGCTTTTACCATCTTGCTTCTCTTAATAGCTTCTACTATTTCCATGGTCATTATCAGACTATTCAAGATATGATGTTCATATTTCAGTTTAGGCAATTTTTGATTTTCTAACTAAGAATCTATCTCTTTTTTTGAAACATCACTCTTTCTATAAAGATTAGTAATTCAAAAGGCATTTTGCAATCTTGTATTTTCTGTTAATATAGTCTCCTCCTCTCGAACCCTAATATATATATTTTCCATTTGTTTCTCAGTCTCCCTGGTTTGTTCCCATGCTCAAAATGTTTTTGCTTTGTGAATTTAAATTTCCCTTCAATTTCACTAATTGTTAACATAGACACCTGGTGCTCCAGTATTTTTATCTGATTAAGCAAGTCTGCATCCATTGACAATTGTTTTAATTCTTCCTTCTCCTTGATTGTATTTAATATATTTTGCATTTTGTCCCTTATTTTCTTTTTTATATCCTTATTTGTTTAAAATATCCCTTCATTTCTGCTTTACTTGCATCCCAGACTGTATTTAAATCTGTTCCTTTATGCAAATTATTATCAAAAAATTCCTTTAAAATTTTCTTGTTGTCCTTAACCACTTGTTCTTTTAATTTCCATCCAGTTGGGATCTAGTTTTAAAAAACAGTACAACTGGATTATGATCTGAAAAAGTTCTAGGCAAAATGTCCACTTTTGAAATGTTTTTTCAAATAAATACAAATAAATTCTTTATAATCCAGATCATATCGAACCTTGAAAAATATGTATTCCATTCTGAAAAAAATCAGTAGACCTTTATCAATCCTTTTTTTAAATCTCCAAGTATCCACCATGCTCAAATTCTCTCTCATATCAAAAATAGACTTTGGCAATTTATCTTGAATCACCTTTATAGTTTTGCTGTCAGATCTATCAAGTTCTAGAAATACTACACCATTCCAATCTCCCAACTTTGATATGAAAATATATGAAAATATAGAAATATGAACTTTGATATGAAAATATAGAAACTTGAGCCCACAAATGTTAAAAAAATTAGCTTTGTCTTGATGAGGGATGTATATCCCTATAACAATTTCACTTATTGAGATTCTGTTTGAACATCTACATATCTTTGTTGGTCATCTGACAACAATAGTTGAGGTTGTAAATATGGTTTAATACAAAGTGCCACTCCATTAATTTTTTATGAGCCAGTGTAAAAACTTTAAAAAAAATTGTTTTCTAAATATTTAATATCCTTTTTCTTTGTGTGTCTCTTGCAAATAAATCACATCTTCGTTTAATTTATATAAATAATGATTTGGGGGGAATTACCCCATTAATATTCCAGGTAAGATTATTACTTTCCATTTTAAGAACCAGTAATAGTGTCCAAACTTGAAGCTATGGCTTCCATTCCCATAGCCTGGTCACCTTGGGTTGTTTATTTTCTGGTAACCCTGGTTTGGGTTGCCAATCTCTCTTCTGCTGGCATTTGTTGTAATTCATCCTTCGATCTGGCCAAAATGTCTGCTTCTTTTTCTGCCAAATTTTAATTTAAATCTTTGCTGGTGGTAATTAAAACTCACTCCTAATCTGTCTCATCTGAACATTTTGTTATTCTTCTTTAAAACTTGTGTTAAAAATAGGTAATCGTATCTCTTTCTCAGAATTTTTACTGGGATTTCTCTCAATAAAATTATTTTCCTTCCATTGTAAATTTAACTTGAAAATGTTTTTGTAATATTTGCTGTTCAGTGGAACTTCTCACAAATTGAATTATTACATTCTTGGGAAGTGTCTCTTAGCTGCCAGTGGGGAGTTAACCCTGTAAGTTTTGTCTACTTCATTTGCCATCTGTGAGGCCTCCTATTGTAAGAAGTCTGCCAGAACCTAATTTTTATTATTTAACTACTGTATTAACATGTAACTCCTTATGTGTTTGTATTGATTATTTCCTCTTTAATAGTGTTTTTTGTTGTAATAGAAGTATATATTATTGGCCTTTTATTTCACTTTAAAAGAAAGCTATGCAACTTCATGTGTTCCTTTATTATTCATATTAATAAACTAGTTCTTCCAAAAGAAGGAACAGCAGGATTAAGGAATGAGACACACCTTTTCTGAGATCAGAACTCTGCCAGTTGTTCCATGAACTGTTTGCTCATTTGTTTTGAAGGGGCTGCAGTCTATCTGATTTTGGGGGCATGCTGGCACACTGTCAAGGCTTGTCAAAAGAGGTAGCAGAACTCAGCCAGGAAGAAAAGAAGCTGGATGAGTTAATCCAAAGCTGCTCTCATGATCTGAAGCTACTAAGAGAAGATTCTGAGAATCGAAAATATCCTTTTATATGAATGAAAAACTCCTTCAATAAATATAATACTTGCTGCTTTCACTTTTTTTGTCAAGGCCAGTGTTTTTAACCTTGGCAGCTTTAAACTGTGTGGATATCAACCTCCAGAAAGCACACAGCTGGGGAATTCTGAGAGCTGAAGTCTATACCTTAAAGTTATAATGGTTGAAAAATACTTGCCTAGGCTATAGAGCTGGTATTTGGCATATTTCATGGAAGGGCTTACGAGTGATAAATAGCACACATGGGGCCTATCCTTGGCAATTTTAATATTGCAAAATATCAGCAATATGCTTTTTAAAAGGCTATCCAGCAGAGAGTCTGCTGCCTAGTTTGAGCCCAAGACTCTTTGTCATGCAGTCCCAAATCTAGGAACCACTGCCGTGTTTTTGTCACAAAGACTGGTAGTGAAGTTC
The DNA here is from genome assembly GCA_032468055.1 of Acrochordus granulatus. Classification (NCBI taxonomy): domain Eukaryota; kingdom Metazoa; phylum Chordata; class Lepidosauria; order Squamata; family Acrochordidae; genus Acrochordus; species Acrochordus granulatus. The sequence goes on along the minus strand of JANHZU010002867.1, from coordinate 55,384 downwards.
CAGATTCTAATTTATTTGCCCATCATAATCTCTACACACACACGTACATATATGATATTTTTAAAAGTTTAGTTTACTAAGATATGAAGGTAGCTTAATGGGGAAACAATATTAAAATACCTAATAAATACTTTGCTAGTTGTTTAGTTCTCAACAACTACTCAGCAATTCTTTAACACTGATTACATTAGCATATGTTAGGTATGAAGATATTCAAGAAATTAGGAGCCTTAAAGACCAAACTGTCATACTTGTCAAAGCTCCTCCAGAAACAAAACTTGAAATGCTTGATCCAGAAAAGGTAAAAACTTACTTTATTATACAGCACAACCATTTTTCTTTTCCACATCAATTTTAAAGCTAATGTTTATTTGTAAGAGTGATTTAATTAATGTTTTTATAGGTGGCACTATAAAATGCACTTTACAAACTTCTGTGTTTCTTTATGATCACTATATCTTGGTTATATGCCTTCTTATTGATTGGTTGATTTTTTGATCTGCCTTTATGTTTGTCAACCCAAGGTAGCATACATACCTAATACTCTCCCCTCCTATTTCCCCCTCAACAACCCTTTGAGGTGGGTTGGTCTGAAAGAGAGTGACTGGACTATCAAAGTCACCCAATTAGCTTTCATGCCAAAAAAACCCCCTAGAACTCATAGTCTCCCAACTTACTTTAAATAATGTTTCCCTCTACTTGAACTCCATTCCTAGTTACTACGTGGATACATCCATGGTGCTTTCTTGGCAGCAATATAAAGATAATTAGCTACTGCTTTCTTCTAGAATTACTGTTCAGTTTTGCTTCTTCAGAAGCCATGCACTAAGATGGTAAATCAGCCAAAATTATCTAGGTACCGTCACCTGCTGGGATCTTAATTTCTTCTTGTGTAATGCTTCGTTTCATACATTCCATTTCCTGAGAAATAAGCTACTATCATTCCATTTTGTTCCCTTGATTTCCCCAAAAAGTTGGAAGTAGGCTTCATTCTGAGGCTTGTGTCAGGCTTCTTTATATCTCCTGAGTTACCTTCTTACTACATCTGCTTACTCTGCATCAAATCACAGTTACTAATATACTTTATTTTCTCTTCATCTACCATGTAAAGGGGGAGGGAGGCATTGAGAGATGATACCTGGTCCAAGATTACCAGCTGAGCTGAGAAGGATTTAAGCTGGATCTCTAGTCCAATACCAGCTCTCTAACATCTACTCCATATATGATCCATGTTAAACAGATAGGCCTTTCTGTTTCTAGCAGCACTTCTTTCTAGCAGCACTTCTGGCATTTGACTTTCTCTTTGACAGTCTCTGCTGCTTATTTATCAGTTCTGCCTTTTCAGAACATACAATAGATAATAAATTATCTGGGATGTAACTATTGTGTATAGGCATGCTATGTAGTTGGATACAGCAAGAACATTCCCTCTCAGTTCCATATTCCTGAGCAAACACGACAAAGTTAGAAAAGTAGTTTTATTAGAAAGCCATACATTCAAAGAAGTGCTGCATGTAGCAGCATATTGGAAACCTACTTTATACCTGAATGTCCATCCCAAAATTCAAATTCTGGGTCTTCTGTCTTTTTTAAGTAATTATTGACTTTTCTTCTCTCAGCCTTCACGCTTTCCATTATCAGTTTCTTATTCACTAAATGGCTGTGCCTGACATGAGAATCAATGCTCATGCTTTACCATTTTGAGTCTTTATGTTGTATTTAGGACATCTTCTCAGTCAGCATAGAGTTTAGTATTAGTTGGGCTGAATAAAGCAACCATGCTATTTTCTCTGGGGTTTTCTTTGGCTCTTTTATTATTTGGAAGAAGATGTGCTAAATGCATGTGGAGCACATGCACAGAAATCTCTTTCAGCAAATGTAAGAAGTGGAGGAGAATCTGAGGCCATATAATAGTAAGTTTAGAAATGGAAGAAGACTCATATTTTTACTTACTGGATTGTCTTCAATTATAAGTTAAGAGAACAGCTTCCTCAGCAGTTCATACAAGTGCCATGAGAAAGAGGCTGAGAAAAATTTCCACTTTAGGAACTTTTACTTTAGATAAGCTAAATTGAAAAGTGGTGATGGGGGAAAACAATCCCACTGCTGGAATTTCTATACCTTTTTCAATAAGCCTTGAGAAAGAAACTCTGGAAGAAACTTATTTTTTATAAAGGTAGGTTGGCCAAGAACTTGACATTGAGCATGAAAGGAAACCAGGGTTACTTTTTGACCCAACAAAGCGTATTGAAGTGACCTTGTCCCACCCCAGTAGCAGAATTCTAGCTTTTGCTAGACTAGTTCTAATCATTTTGTAAACTTTCAGCCTGCATTGGGCTTTTTATTTTTTGCAGGTCAGTATTTTAAGAATTAAAAATGTTTCAGTAGCTATTTGTAGTATTGGCAAAAGAGATGCCAAAATTGAAATTCTTTTTCTTTGCAGAATAAGCTGATACACTTATGTAGTACTCAAGGACCTATTGAGGTGTACCTGTGTCCAGAAGAAACGGACTATTCCAATCGAATAAAAACTCAGGAGCAGGATCACAATGGAAATATCTCAAGAAACATTTCCAAAGGTAAATAACTTTGGTCATAAGCAAGGATATGTAAAGCTTAAAATTATGGTATGTTGTATAATATTGTAAATGTTATACTTTTAACAAAGGGCTTTTTTTCCTAATTTGTTATTCTTGAGTACAGATTATTGTATTTTATTATTTTAGTTGTGTTTATTTGTACATTCCTAGTTTGTAATGAAGATTTGGGGACATGGGAAATCAGTTCTGTTAATAAAATGCATTACACCCAATCCTTCTTTAGTGATGAGTTTCATTCCAACACTTGGAATGGGTTATTGAGCGAAATGGGCACTAAGTGAACACATAATCAAGAGAAAGAGATGCTGAGAAGATCACTGGTTGCTGCCATCTCATTCAGATAAAATTCTTTCATATAGCAACACCAGCGTTACTCTCACTCTGGAGGCACAAAATAGGGTTGTAAATACACGCTTTGGTTGAAAAATGACTTTTTGGAACCATTGTATTTGTGAATGGTCACAACTGAGTAATTTTAACTGACAAATCATTTAATTTTGGCAGTATCCTAACATTAACGTGTCTCATGGAATTATAAGTTAAATTGTCACATTAAAAATAGTTTATATTTTGGAACAGGAGGCAAAATATATCTAGATCAAATATGTTTGCCTTAAAGCATCCACTCACTTGAAAGTAACTATTTTCTGGCCACAGTGTAAGAGCTTACCTAGGAGGCAAAAAAGGAGAAGAATAATCACTTTCTCATGTAGCCCAGAGTTGCCTTTGGACAAGTAAAGGAAAAGAACATATGTTTTGACACATTCTGCTCTTCTAGGAATATAGTACAGGTATTGCTTTTTCAAAAGCCAAGCATGCTTTTCCTAAAATATTTGTTCCCTGTGCTGAGTAGGATATGCTATGTAAATGATGATGAGTGAGGGTGAAAGGCCTAAAGCTTCCTTTACCTGACATTCTGCTAGAACTTACTGAAACTGTTTTTTCTTATATGACTTGCCCAAAAAGTTTTCTTGGGGGAGCTTAATTCTATGTTTTGGGAGTATCTAATGGCCAGAATATCCTTCCTTCCTTCCTCCCTCTCCCCATACCCTCAGATTCTCTGATTTCTCCCAGAGGGAAGGGACAAATTAAGGAGGTGGTTTGCTTCATATTGGCAAAACATACACTAAAAGATGTTTCTTTCTCATTTAGCTAGCCTTTTTCTAGTTTTTTAATGCATAGAAGGGGGATGTGAAATCAGAATGGTTCCTGTTTCAGTGCAACACTCCTATTTTCTCTCAGGTTTCAATTGTTTGGTGTCTCTTTTTATGATTAAGAAAGGAAAATTGCGTATAGCATTCACGCTAAAGAATATATTTCCTGGGTATGTGTGCATGCTTTAATATAAAAGGCAACATGGAATGTTTGAGTTTCAGTTTGATTTACAGTTTAAAATATACATATTGCAATGTTCTTACTGGTTAGGATTGTCAGATCAGGAAAGCAAAATTCCAAATGGCTGCTAGAGAAGTACAGTAGGTTTGACTTCTCTTTATTTCTTTGCTGCCATCTAGTGATCATTTTTCATTTTTGAAGTCCATATTTGGTAGCCATGCCTATTCATGGCTAAAGAATTAAAGAGCCACAGTGACTTCCTTAAGCAGAACTGTACACATGGAAGAAATTACCCCAGGGAATCTACCATTGTAGCTAGTATTGTAAGCCTGCTTTTCACAAAACCACTACTCCTCTGGACTTAGGCTGGAAGGTTTTCGGCTGCTATCTCTTCTCAGCTTAGCAAAGTGTAGCTTTACAATAAGCTGGGCAGAAAGCATAGTATTTGTATCTAATAATATGTGAAATGTTTTTAATACTATGTGCAAGTTTTAATATTTTGTTCTCCTAAACCTTTTCGTATAACAGACCTAAACTCAGATAACTCAGGAAGTTCTGAGTGTTCAGAAAATGCAACAGCTGTCTTCCCATTAGTTTCCAGCACCAATCTTTTGCAGCAGACAGAGGACCAAATTACTTCAAGTTTTGATGGGCCATTTGTAAACTTGTTGCCACCTTTACTTCATGAAGACTATCTGCTTGGCCTTGATGAAGAGGAGGGCATCAGTGACCTGTTTGATGCTTATGACTTTGAAAAAGTACCTGTGTTGATGGATGGATTTTTATGCAGCTGATTTTTGTTTCTATTTTCTTTTTAAAAGTGAAATCAGAATACCTGCTGACATTCCACATTATCTCTCTTATCTCTTAACCCTTATTCCATTTCAAAGATTAGAAATTATAATATTTGATATTTGTCTGGAAATATTTATAGAACAGTGCAAAACAGAATGGCAGACCTTCTTATCAGAATTACTGTATCTTAACCTCAAATTCAGGCAGCTACTGATTTGGCAAACATAAAAGAACACATGCAGAAATGGGGAAAATGGCAAAGCCTATTTTATTCTGGTTTACTGTGTATGTAAGTTTCATGAAGGACTAAAGAACTGTTTTAGCCACAAATAGCATTTTTCGTTACTATTTCAAGCTGTGCCTTCTGTAGAATATGTATGTTCAGCTATTTGATTCAAAGAATAATTTCAGAGAAGTATGTTTGAGATACACAAAAATGTGAAATATACTTCTTCCAAAGTTATATAGAATATAAATTCTTATTTGTGCTTATTTTTGAGCATTCACCTATCACTGAGGACATTGATAGCCTCAAATAATTTTAATATGAAATAGGCTTTAAAGATGTTGATCTCCAAGATACAACAGAGATGATGACCCACTCAATACTGTATCTGGGCAGCTTCTTAGTAACCTTAAAAAGAAAGGTTGTGCATATCAGCTGCTTTAGAAAGAAGGGAATGTAGCAGTGTGGATTGACTCCAGCCTCCATCTCCTCCTGTAGAACAGTCAGGGGTGAATTTTACCTTCTTTCCAAAGAGCTAGATTTATACCCATCTGTGTATTTAGCTGGTGAACTGTATGTACTTGTCAAGCTACTTTCATCCTCAGATGGCTGAAGGTGATAATTTTCTCCATGCAAAAAAATAACGGAGGAAGTTCCTTGCTACAGTATAAAACAAAGATGCGCAGTTCAATTTCACTGCCTGCAACGTGCAATAGAACTGGTACGTAAAGTTTATGGTACGAAGTGAGTCTCTGTGTTAAGTGCCTACTAGAATTGCACTGTGGGCTCTTTTTTATTTGCTAAGAAATACTATTTAAGCCAAACTTCATTTTTTTCAGTACCATGTTTATTTGAGGTTAGTTGCCTCTATTTCCAGTTTTGGAAGTTGATACAAAGCTGACATTTCACCCAAAGTGTAAATAATATATTTGTCAAGATTGTCTTCACTGAATTTTAATTGATAACTCTTTGCTGATATAATGTGCTTTCTGAAAATGAACAGAATTCATACCTATAAGCATAGTTGTCACTTTGGTTAATTAGTTGAATAGTTTTAAGCAGTATACATTACTTTTTCTCCATGATACTTAAAACATTTCTAAAATGTTTGTTTTAAATAATACCTGTGCAGGTTTTCTGGTACCGTTGAAATGCTGCTACAGATACTCACAAATGAAATGGCTGCGTTAATCGTATGAAAGCTGTATGACTGAGTCTTGAAAATAATTGTGTAAAAAGACAACACATTAAGAACTGTTAAACAGTATTAAGTGTTTTATATGTGTACAAACATGTGCATAGTTAATTGGTTATTTAAGTTGTGTGTTCTTAAACTATAATCATATAACAGTTTTGTACAATAGGAATGAGTTTGTAAAGCCTGCAGAGTATTTTATAGTTGACTTGTTATTTCTTAACCCCCCCACAGAACCTTAAAACGTGAATCTGTAAATAAAAATGTAGTATTTAAATATGTCACATGAAGAAACAGGAGTTTGTGCATGCATGAATGCTTTTATTATATGAAGAGGATCTCTGGGTAGAATAAAAGGGAAAAATCAAATGCCATTTTGTACAATTACATACTTCCCCAGTGTATCAGCAAAATACTAACATTAATATTCTTTGATTAGTATGGTAGTCCTAAAATGTGTAAAATAATGTAAAAAAGAAAAAAACATTTTTTTTCATTTTTAAAGGCAACCTGTTCTATAGCTAGGACCTTGCCTTATTAAATGTAACTGACTTTTTAAATGGTAATCAATAAAGCTTTATATCAGTACATACTGTATAAGTCTCTTCCTAATTTTTTTTCATCTGCTTCAAGTTATTTGAAATGCATTTTACACCAAAGTGGTGAGCATCATATCCTAGTCATATAGAAGTTGACTACACTGCCCATTATGGAACCACATTCCAGTGCATGCAACAATAAGACTTGCTAATTCTAAAACTTATTTTTATCACACTCATACAGCACAAACAGATTAGTGAAACATGTTACAGCTAGCACAAAACTCAGTATATTCAATCAGATTACAGTTCAGTGTGCAATGAAAACCCAAAACTGAATTAAATTCTATCACCGATTGGGAAAACACAGTACTGTATGCTGTTTCCATTTTTGGCGCGCTGCTACAATGATGCACTGCTGATTCATATTCGGCTTGTATTCAACTGCTCTTCCAAAGGTCTTTTCAGATGCGCTCCTTTATGTAGTCACTACTGCACAACATACAACTGAATTCAGTGCACTTTCTACAAACGAAGAGCCCTGAATCTGTCTCCTTGCGGACTTGGCAATCCGAGCTGTATTAGCCGCCGTAGCTGAAGCCGACTTTTGAAGTCCACAGGTTACCTTCCCCTGGTCTCGGTTTGCTTCAGGAGATGAAGATCTTTCTGAACATCTTTTGCTTCCAAACACCGATTATAGCACAGCCTTGCATCGCCCACGGATCTGCCAAGCGCGCTGTCCGCCTCCGTCCGAGGCAGTGAAAGTACCGCACGCTCCGAGACCGAGAGTCAGACCACGGCACCCCATTCCTGTATCGGGGAGAGTCCTGTTTTCGAGGCATTCAATACGGAAAGAGGCTTGTTCCGGCGGGCTCATTTCTGCTCAGCTTCAGATTTCCAGCAGCCCGGCAACTGCCGCAGGGCCCCCAAAGTAGCGGGGAAAAGCGGGACATTTCCGGAAGGGAGAACTACGCCAGGCCACATAGAAGGCCGCGGAGAGCGGGCAAAGTTCTGTAAATTACTACACTGACTTATCGATTAAAATCAGCCATCCCGAAAAGCCCGGAAGGGAAGGGATTGCGGCTGCGCGGGCTCCGGAGGATGGGCGCGACGGAATGCCTTAAAGGAGCCGCGTGGGGAGGGCGGGGCAAGGCAACCGTTCGGGAGTCCCCGCGCCCGCGTCCCCTAAGCCCCTTTTGAAGGGGAGCCGAAGCGATACGTCGCGCGGGAAACCGCAGCTCCTCTATGACGCAGCTTTCGTTCGTAGTGTTATTCCCCAGAGCGTCTTAGCGACGGACCCAAAGTCCTCTTGGCTGCTGTTTCCTCGCCTTTAGTACACGAAGTTCAAGCATAAACGCTGCCTAAAAGTCAAGTCATCCTCGGGGGGCCCCTTTCTTTGTTTTTTTTCAAGGATGCCTTTTCCTCACGTCCCTTTCATTACCGCCCTCGGCGTCGCGCTGCGGTTCTAGGAAAGGGGTAACCCGCTCCCGCTCCGCTGAGCTCGAATTCTCACTTTGGCGAAGCGCAAACGGGCCTAGTTTGTTCTCTCCGACGTACCGTCGCAGCGTCTTTCTTTGACGTTGACGGGGCGTGGCCATATTATGGCGCCGTGCATGGGCAGCTGCTTGGGGTTGCCTTAGGGGTTGCAGGTAAGCTGTCTGGGCGTTCTGATCGGCGCCCCTGTTAGCGTATCGCCGATCGGAGAGGAGAACCGGGTTCCTTGTCCGTGGGCTGAAGAACAGCTTGCTCCCCCGGTGGCGTGTTTTGGGGCGGTCCCCCGGTGGATACCATGCGCGGGTTTCTTGCCGCTTAGAGGAAAATCCTTTTCCGGGATCTCAGTCGGTCGCGAAGCAAGCGACTTCCGTGTCTCTCAGGCATATGGAGAGCATCTCAAGCGGAAGTTGGGTATCCAAAACAGCTTGTTGGTGCACAATCGGCATATTAGAAAGTCGAAATGGAAAGTCTGTGTTGGAGCGGAGCGAGTTAAAATAAACGGTCTGCTCCCTCAGAGTTCTTCTTAAAGACTCTCTACCTGCACTCACTGGCCAAGCGTGGTGAGACACGGAAGGAATTTGACTCCGGCATCGCAGTTTTCAGTATACTGCACCTGCAAGACAACAGTGTAAGAAAATATACAAGATTGTTTGTCATTTTTAGTTACATGTGGGTCTCAACGCTTTCAGACAGTGTTTTTCAACCTTGGCAACGTCAAGACGTGTGGGCTTCAACTCCCAGAATTCCCCAGTTAGCACGCAACCATTCTAATATTCCATTACAGTGTCTACAAGGCATAAAGTAGGAGTTAAAGTATCTCCTTTCTTCCTTCACTTTTCATCATTTGGTAGGCACAGAGAGGAGGAAAGATAATCAGCTTTTTCATTCTCAATGGTCCTAATTCTAGTCAGGTTAGTTATTATTTGTAATGAGACAGACAACAAAACTAGAACTGTCAACTGCAGTAGTCCCTCTAACTATTAACCAGAAAGTAGAATTGGCTCAATTTATTGTGCCTGCATGTCTCCACACTTAACAGACAACAACACATATGCATACCTGTCCTTTGTGCCCTGATCAGGGCACACTTGAGAACCTCATGGCAGGGTGACAGAATGCAGTTAATGTTGCCAGTTTTGGGGCAAGATCTGTTTAACTTGTACATATTTTAACCTT
>JANHZU010002867.1:14916-33386 GCA_032468055.1 Acrochordus granulatus | reverse complement strand
CATGATCCAGCGAATGTTGGCAATTTGATCTCTAGTTCCTCTGCCTCTTCGAAAACCAGCTTGTACATCTGGTAGTTGAATAATCATAATAATGTTTGTATAATTGATGTATACGCTAGGTGGCAGTATTAAATAACTTTTTGAGTTGCCTTTGATATTAAATTTTGACATTAATTTGTCATGCTTTCCAATTATTTTTAAGCCATACTTACGATTTTGCTCTATTTATTGAGTTGAAATTGTAATTCACAGTACTATTGATATTATGGTATTATTTTGGTTTTCTTTTTGTTTAATTTTCTGGTTATAATATTAATATAATAAAATAAATAAAATATAATAAAATTAATAGATTTCTGTTTATTTGGTACTAATACATTAGCAAAATCATATATCTAAGTTTTTTGTGTATAAATTTAGAATTAAATTTTTACAAATTCTTGCTGTATGAATACATATTTCTAAGCATAATTCTTTATTCTTAGATTTTGCCTACACAGTCTTTATTTTAAAATAATTTTTTGAGTATGTTATATACACCAATATTTGTACAATACTATTTGGAATAGTTTAAAGATCTAATATTTTTGTATTAATTGATTTATAATTTTCAGAGCAACACAATGGTAAATAATATTCATCACAAGCTTTGGAAAATTAATATATACATATAATAAGAATTCACAATTGTAAGCTTGCACAAAAGAATACCTTCATCAAAATAATTCACTGAAGAGTCTTCCATACAAATAAAAGCAAAAACTAAAGAATTTGGTTTGTCCAGCACATAAAGAATTTATAAAATGATTTATAGAAGGAACTGGTGATTTCCCCCCCTTCGGTTTATAGGCAATAGGATCAGAACAGATGCATGACTAATGAATTAAATTATACTTATGCATTTCTCTCCCTCCCCCAGCAATCTAAAAGATTCTTGAGGGCTTACAAATATAATAGAAACCAAATACAAAAATTCAAAAAAGGACTAAAAACCATAAAGCATATAGTAATGAACAAAGAGGTGTCATGACCCAAATGCCTACTGGAAGAGCTTACCATCTCTAGGATAGGATCATATCTAAACCTCAAACAGGAGGCCATTCCAAAGGGCCTGTACTGCCACCAGGGAAGGGGGCCACAGTTCCAAGTGTTCTCTCTTCCAAATCCTGTGATAGAGATTATATATCTTTTTTAAAAGAATGAGCTAATTGATTTGAGTCATAGTGCTTAAATCATATTTTCAGGTTCATTGGAATAAATAAATGAGGTCTAATATACTCATACTCTGCCACTATTGGTAATTGTATGCTGGACATTTTAACATAAGGCATAAGTGTGCAACCTGTGGCCCACCAGATGTTGGTGAACTGCATCTCACATTAATCACCACTAGCTGTGCTAATCGGGCTCTGAGCATTGTAGATTGCCAACATTTGGCTTAGTGTAATTTATGAACTTCATTATTGTGATTTAAAAATTTGGCTTATTTGGTTTTGGTTGAGCAGGTTATATAAATCCAGTCATTATGGTTTGGAACCCATAATCTGTGGTTTAACATGATAAGTGAACCAGCCAATTGTGGTTTAAACAACACAATGTTAATGTAATGTGCAAATTTAATTGTTGTGTTGCTATTTGTAGATTTCAGATTAATGAGCATAGCTTATATAGTGTTTCAGGATTTTAAAAGCATCAATTTAAATTTTGTATTGTTGTCTAATTAAGAAAGTTTATATCAGAACAAAGGTATTTTTCTATACCTTTGTTTTTGTTTTTCAAATTTCTCCTCATAGTAGTCTGCCAGAATTGATGTGGTAGATACCATGTTTCTATTCTTTATTTTATTCACTTCTTAATTTATCTAAGATGTATTTGGAGTGTTTTCCCTCCTCTAATATACAGATGGAAAGTCAGCTAAATACTATTGCAGAAGGACTGACTTGGATATCTTCTCAAAGTCTAAAAGTTTGAGCTGCCAACATGAGATGAATGTACTTTGAGATTTGCAGTCAATGGCATGCTTGTGAATATTTTTGGCATTTCTGGCCCACCACAATGAAACATTATTGTGTATAAAAGCAGAGGGAGAGTCTCCCACTGAGTAGAAGACACTGATATTTGTCTTATATGTCAAATCCTTGGCGCTGGTATCTACTTACAATGCAGAGCAACTTTGTCTTGGATGACTATAAATAGCTTTTTGACTTCATCCAGCCAAAAGTGAATTGCTGTTGATTAGTAAAAGGTATTGCAATATAGAGGAATAGGCTTTTTTGGTATGGTTTTAAATATAAGACAGATTTCTTGGCTGCTTATATATTTGCAAGACTTTCAGACCTTGAAAGTTCATTGGCCATATTTCAGAGAAAAAACATGCTTGCTCATTGATTCTGTTTGCAAAACTGGAAAACTAAATTGTATTTCGACCTATAAAAAGTAGTTGGTGTTTTTTGTATTTTTGGTGTGGTATTGTTTTGTCCTCCAGAAAACACAAATTCTACCAAACATGAGTTAAAGCCAATATTAAGGTTTACCTTGTGGCGGTAAGAATGGTGAAGTGCCAGTATTTTTCCTCCTCTACAGCATCCACAGAAGGTTTCTTCTCAGGAAGGAGAGCCTAGAGACCGACCTACAGGCTGTGTGGAGAAATTTTCTGTGCATCTGGAGGACAGAATTGCTTGGGTTCATCCCCAGTTAGATGCCAAGCATGGTGCAAGGCCTGTGGAGAGAAACTCAGGGAGCGGACTTATTCAGTTATCTGGGAACAGTTTGATTCTGTTGGGATTGAGAAAGTGGACAGGGCCCTCCAGAATATCCAGTCATGTGAAAAAGAAAGTACGCCTTCTTTGAGTTCTATGGTTTTATGTATCAGGATATAATAAAAATCATCTGGTCCTTAGCAGTTCTTAAAAGTAGGTAAATACAATCTCAAATGAACAATAGCATATGAATATTCCACGATATCATCATTTATTTTACAAACAGAAAGCCAAAATGGAGAAGCCATGTGTGAAAAACTAAGTACACCTTATGATTATAGCTTATAGAACCACCTTTAGCAGCAATAACTTGAAGTAATTGTTTTCTGTATGACTTTATCAGTCTCTTACATCATTGTGAAGGAATTTTGGTCCACTCTTCTTGATAACATTGCTTCAGTTCATTGAAGTTTGTGGGCATTTCTTGACGTGGGCCAGTTATGCCCTTTCCTGGATAGGGAGGATCTCCACTCGGTCACTCATGCCCTGGTCATCTTCTGCTTGGACTATTGCAACACACTCAGCATGGAGCTTATTTTTATGATTATTTATAATATTGTTAGCTGCCCAGAGTTGCTAATTGTGAAATGGGCAGCATATAAGTTTGATGAATGAATGAATAGGAATAGGATCTAATCTCACATACAAAAAGGAAAGGAAATAAAATAAAATATACCCTATAGATGGGTAAGGGTAAATTTAATACATTCACCCCAGTGAAATTATCCTTTTTCCAAGTTTCAGCCATACACATGGCTCAATTGATCTGATTAGAGATGAATTTATATTTTGGAATATATTAGAATAGATTTGGGCTCTTGAAAAGAGTTTTATGATTGGAAATCTCTGCACAATTATCCTGGATTAAACTATCTTGAACATCATGAAACCTCAGTCTGCATAAACATTCTGTCACAGGTTTTTTTCACAAACTGAGTTGAGAATATTCCGTACCTCTGTACTATTTTGTGCCAGTTTTTAAACTGGATCTAATGAATGTTTCACAACAAAGCACAAGCAAATATACTATTGTGCTAAACCATAGCGTTCAACTGTAGGAAGCAAAATATTTCCTATAACATATTTTCTGGTTTCTCTCCTATGTAAATATCTGAAGGAATTAGGTTTTGGTTGGGCTTGACTAGAAACTTCTACAAAAGAAACATGAAAAGTCTCTGCTCCATGTCCTACCTGACTAACCTTTTTATATGGAAAGGACTATGTGCATGGCATTTCTTCTGTGTATTTATGCAGCCAATTAGCTCTTTGGAGATTGATTTGTCTTAAAATGTTTAATTATGATGGTAATGACAGAACTGGTATAGAATGCAGGGCTCAAAATACGGATAGGGAATCACTGCAGAATAATCTCTGTTGTGTGATGTGTGCACTGATAGTTAATAGGCTTCCAGACCCAATTCAAAGTGCTAATTATGCCCTATAAAACCATATATGTTGTTGTACTGGGCTACTTGAAGCTGTATTACATTCATTCTATGAGGACATCTAGAGGAGATCTGCTTAAGGTTCCCCTCTTTAAGAGATGACAGAAGCATGCATTACACATCAGACCTTAAATGGTTGCCTTCACTGTATGGATCACACCAACCCCAGAGGGTGCTCAACCCCTTTGTTCTTGAATTCAGGAAGGTCTGAAAATGCTTCTTTCCAACGGGGCACTTAGTTGCTAATTATTGGGCAACATATTTTAGCTATTGTTGTTATAATGTAAATTAAGCCTTTATGAATATTGCCATTATGAAGTGCCTCTTTTCTGTTAATATTTTATTTTACATCACCCAGGATCTTTTGAGTGGACAGTATAAAATGATTAACAAACCATTAAAACAGATTATAAAATGAGCTGTAAGGGACTAAGGGGTAACCTTGAAGAAGGAATGCAAAATACTTATATAAATATCAGTTTAACACTGGGAAGGAAAAAGGGAGGGAGTGAAACAGTTGCCCCACCTATTGGATTTTTTCTCTTATTGGATTCTTTTGAAAAAGGTTTTTGAGCTTCTGTGAGTTTTAATTATAGCCATCATTCATTTCTTCTTGTCACAAACACACCCAAGGGCTGGGAGGAATCCCAGTCTTCCATGCAAATGTATTTTATTGACCATAAGGGTGAAAATTGCTGTCAGAATTAATAATGTTAATGCTAATTGCAGTTAGATCATAATCAAGCTTCAGATCTTGGTGAAGATGAGGTGTATTTCGGAATAACAGTATCAATCTACTAGGTAACAACTAAGAAGAGTAACTGGAAAAAGGTTGTGTTCATTTTACCTTAACAATTGCTAAGAACTGATAGCACAACATTGATACTCTTTATCTAGACCTGCAGAATAATACATTTACCGGAAGATGACACTGTTTATATTTGCAGTATACAACCCATACCAGAGCTTTTAGTTCTTTTTTAAACTTTTATATTTAATTTTTCAGTTTAGTTATTTTGTAGATCAAATGATGAATAATACTGGAGTTTATGAACAGGTTTTTTTTTGTTACTGAGGTTGGATTATAATTTTTAAACTATGGTCAATGTTAAATGATGATGAGCTTGTACTGAATTTGTTATTTTAAAAAATTGCACATCCCCAAGATGTGTAATATCATAGGAGAGATAATTTTTCTTCTGTATCATTTTATACATAATCATATTCTGCAGCAAGGCTGTTTTAAATTAAACTATCAAAGACTGTATTAATATGTTTTTTCTGTGTAATAGTGAAATATCTTTTTAAAATACTCTTAATTCATTTTCAAATGTTTTAAGAAATAAAGATTCTAAAATGTTTTTTATACTAGCTTTTGTATGAAGCATAAAAAGTAACAATGCTGTGCTGTATTATCAGCAGTCTCTGGAAATATTGTGAAAACAAGCTATATCCAAATATTTTTTTATTTGAAGTTGGTGATGTGCTTCCATTGTCCAGTAAAAGTTCCATGTGCTTTAAGTATTGTTTTTGTTTTGCTTTTTGCAAAATTTAACCTTTTTTGGTCAGTGGTTCTTATTCATAAGCCAGAAACAGAGAATATTAAACATTTGTGTTTATTTGCCGTAAAGACTTGACATAACCAGAAACCCCATGTATTTTTGAAATGCTCATATGCATAAGTTGTAGATATGGCTTCCTAAATATTGAAAAATTTGAGAAAAAGACCCAAAGGAAGACAAAAACAGATTTATGACAATGTCCTGTCTTCCTTTTCATTAATACCCTTTGGTAGGAGGTAAACAGGAATAGTAAGTAAGTAAGCAGATTGCTGCATGCTTTTTAAAGTAACATATTTTTGTATTATACCTTATAAAGGGCAACATTCTGATTCCTCCATAATTCTATTTAAATAACAGTGTTGCATCATATGCTGTATTTATTTTGAAGAGCCTCTGTAACATATTCCCCCATTTTAGGGTTTAAAATCTAGAACTTGAATGTATTCTTATGTCTGTGTCCCTAGAATAAATTGGCTTCATGCGATTCCATTTAGGACTGTTTGAAAGTTTGTGAAGTGTTTTTGCAGGGATCATGATTTAACTTGATTTAAATTGTTTATGTAGTTGATAAATGAACTTCAACATTATTGTTGTTCAATAGAGTTAAATAGAATTGTTTATAAAAAAACAAAGGTAGAATATAAATGGAATAAATTATATAGTATCTGGGTTATTAATAGAAAAGTTTTTTATTAAATTGGCCTTGCAATCTAAAACTCTTAGTTACCTTTCTGCATTGCTATATTTCTACCTTTATTTTTATAATTTCTGCTTTTGTACCATTTTATCTTTAAAAATAAAATGGAAAAAGATACATTTATTTTTCAGCAAAGAAAAAACTCTAGTGGAGACAGCACTTTTTCTCATTTACAGTTCACTTGTTTAATTCCTAGCCCCAGTCTTCCAAATTGAACATCATCTGCCAGAAGATTTCCCTTCCTTGAAGCTTGGAACAGTTCAGACTCAAGGCTATCCAAAACTGTTATCACCAGAAATATGTTTCATTCAGTGTTTGACATTACATTATATGTCTTAAATGTAATTTCTTGGTTAAAGTTATTATAGAAGCATGTATTATATGGAAAGTGACTGAGAAGATTATTCTTATTCCTAATAAAAATGAAAAAATAAAAGAAATGAAACTTGAAAATTGTCTTGTTAAAAAAACATAATAGCTAGATTTGCACATGATGCTATGGCTTGTTTTATATTGTTTATTGAATAATCATGCAATGGCTTTGTGAAAGTAACACCCAAGCACAAAGAAACAATTTAAACATGATTCAGAGAACTAAAGGGTAACCCAAACATTGCCATAATAATACTTCTATGCATAAGAAATGTTTCAGAACATGGTAGCAAATTATTCTGACTGCTAGGCCTCACTGTTGCCTAACAAACCCACAAAAATGTTACAGAAATTTTGCTTAAAACAAAAGATTGCATATTCTACCAAGAAAGAACTCTCATCATCTACAGAGTGGACTACCCAGATTGCAACTACAGTACATAGGACAAAGAGAATGCCAGTTACAGGAACTAAGGACCACAATAAAGAACTTTGACCTGACCTAGCAGCTATTCATGCCTATAAAATGAAGCACACAGTTGGCAAAACAGCAGAAGAGCCAAGAATTCCTGGAAGCCAGGCCTTCAAAGAGTCCCTCAACAGAAAAATACAACTGGATAATATTTATCACCTAATCAGGTATAGGTTCCAAGCCATTCCCAGCAGATTGACAAGACAGATCCATCAGAACAGAGCTAACACCATGTCCAGCTACCAAGCAATGAATGCATCTCAAGAACCATCCAATCAACATCAACCCCATAGAATTCAAACTTACACAAACTATAATATAGCAAGGCAACCTCCCACTTCTGAACCATTACACTTATGAAATTTTGCAGGAATGTATAGCAAAACATCTGCAACAGTCATGATCTGTACTTCAGAGCAGATCTTCCTCGGCCCAGATGCCTCCCCACAGAGATTTTGGGCTAGTGCTATTCCAAGAGATCAACTAAAATGTTATCTGAACCTGAAGTATTGGAATATTCTGAACCATTGTGTCTCTTCCATATCTCATATAAAAGAGGCAGGTAGTATCAGAACAGTAAATCATATCAAGGGACATGATGATGTACCACTTGAGTTGCTTGTTCACATATAGTTATATTCCATAAAAAATAATTTGTAGAAATAGTGGCTTGAATAATCATTAGATTGTTCCTTGCAACACCAGTTGTTTTCCCTTGTGGCTTATTAGGATGCCCAACCACATGAAAATGGTATCTGTGCATCAGATATGAAGAAAGTTCAGCATTACTAAGTGTCTTTTTTTTCCCTCTTGGAGGTTTCTAGCATTTTAACATTGGCTCTGTGCTGTGTGAATTAATTTAAGCTCTAGTACCCTTGCCTCACTGAAGTTTTTAGAAGCAAGATTCACATCTATTTTGTATAAATTTGAATGTACAAAGCTAGGACAGTTAAGATTTAAACTTAACTGTCAATACTGCAGTATTTTCTTTAGCCCTCTGTATCATGTTGGTCTTGCAAGAAAAGCAGTTTTCTAAAAATTTGGTTGCGTTTATAGATTGCACTATACCCTGATTTATTTTAATGGGACTGCCTTTCTCTAACTCTATCTGTGCTGCCAGGATTAGCATGCTTCAAGTCCTAGCCATCAAATGACAGTGTCATTTTATAGGACACAGAAGACTTACTATAGACATTACATTAGTAATATATATTAACATACATTAAATTATTAGCATTAACTGGAATAAATTATTAGCATTAACTTTAAAAGGTCCCATTGTATTAGTGCTTGCCTTTTGTCTTCTCATTCAGGTCTTATTAAATATGATTCCATTATTTAAGAGGCCACAGACATGTTGCTGTAGTACTCCAACCTTGTCCTCCTCTTTGGTGGATTTCAGGCAGTGAATTTACGAAAATAGGGACAAAGAAATTCACACTTGCAAGCTTAGGCTGCAAGTTAGTGGGATCCAGTTTGTGGGACATCAAGCAAGATGTCTCCCTCCAAATATTTGTCACTGCTATACTTTATCTACATTTCATTTTTTAATTTTCATAGCGATGTGCTCAAAGCTCAGTTTTCCTTGTCCAGCATCCCACTTTACTTCCATGTAGTGGCTGGAAGAGATGTAAACAGACATGCTAAGTTAAAATCAACTTAGCTTTGCTCCTGTCCTTCTTATCTCTGTCTTCAAAATTTTTCATCCCAAATAGCAAAGCAATATTCAGTTGCCTTGTTTGCTGAGAATTTATAAACGTTGGATCCAGCAGACTAATAATATTTTAGAATTTCTCTGAAATGACTTGCTTCTTATTTTCTCTAGATATGGAGCAATTAAAAGTTTAATTCTAGTTTATTGTACATGCAAGATGCAATCCTATTTTCCTTCTGAGAACTGCTTTTGGCAGATAGCATGCTGACATTTATAACGTGTGTTTTAATGCATATATTATTTTTACCACCAACCTGAAGTTGGAATGACTATTGACCTGCAGTGAATATATATTTTAGTATTAACACTGTTTCAATCCATCCAGAAGTTCTTTTTGTTTGACGTACACATGGTCAGAGTAAATACAAGGTTTAAAGCCAGAATACTTTTTGATTCAACTGGTGTCTGCAACATTTGCAGTAATCCCAGAGATGCTATTTAAGTAAAATTGCTGAATGTTCTTTATCCTTGAGGCACTGAATGTGCAGGTAGGGTTGGCAGTGTTAGATAACCTCATTTAATTTAAACTGTCAATACTATTTTTACAACTCCTGAAATACTCTAATGGACAGTATTTGGTAAACTTAGAAAATCTAATCAATACAGTTCTAAAGGATTATTCATATTAAGTAAAGTGTGTGTACTGTATGCTAAATATCTTAATTGGATAAGTTAATAAGTATTGAATAATTTGAGCATTTGATTGGGAAGTTTCATGCTCTGGCTTTTCTTATATTGTACTTTATATATTAAAAATAAAAAGGTTACATCAAAAAAAAACAATTCTGGTCAAATAGTCTCTATCCAATCTTTAATAGGATCAAACCAAATGGAATGTTAGGCAGGAGTTTCTAAATATTTAATAAATGTGCTCAGTTTTTTATGCAACTTATGTTACTGTAAAGCTACCTTCAGTGTTTTTCTTAAATTGGGATCAGTACATTTTTATTGAAAATTAATTAGATTGGAAGCATAAATACTTTTTCAAAAGTGAGCATTCTGTTCTGTTTTAATGTGACTTATGTCCTATTGTACTCAATTTGCAATTAGAATGGGTGAACTGTATCTTACATATGAACAGATACCATCAAAATGTTCCTTGTTCACCTTTCTTCTGTGCTTATCTCCTTGTTCCTTTAAACAGATAATTTGCAAATGCATAAAAGGTTTGCAGGAGGAAGAATCCATTTTTTTGTTGGGTGCTGTTATATCAGTAGGTGGACACAACTGCACACCTACTAGTATATTTCATTCATAATAGTTCTTTCTACAATATTTCTCTATATTAACATTTTTATTTTTAGACTCTCTGTATATATAGACTATATATACATTGCCTAGGTTCATATGTCATGCAGAACCACGAGTTAACTATGTTTTTGAGAAAACCATAATTACTGACTTTTTTTTCAAATACAATGGCTAAATTCATAATGTTCACTATGAATTAACCACCCAAATTAAATTATGGCTTAGAAAGATATACAGATTCATTCTGTTACACTGGAGTAGGTGATCCAACTTCCATTAAACTGAGGCAGAAGAGGGAAAGAATGCAACTCTGATCTTCACAGACTGAGAGCAGGCTAAAGCCTGGCCTTTTTTTTTGAAAGAAATTTAATAAAAGATGTGTCTAATAGCATTTGATATAGGACTAACTCCCAGGTTGCTACACTATAAAGCATATAATTGTATCATTCAAAAAGATGCATAAGAGTAAAAACTCGTAAAAGTTATAAGGAGTTACTCAAAATCAATGTAATTATATTATTTGAATGGATCTAAGGGCAGTGTATGATACAGGGATTATTACAAGCTCCCTTTAAACATTCTAACAGTTAATATAGAGAATTCAGTAGTAACTTTATTAAATTTTGAACAAGAAAAATAAAGATTAAGAAACTAATAAGAGAAAAAAAAGGAGAACAATTTTTCTGTATTTTTTCTGCATTTTTGATGGATATTTCAGATCTCATGAAGTAATCAAATGTGAGCTAAAATAAATTTGTGATTTTAATTTCTTTTTACATTGTACCCCTGTATAGCCTGAGCCATATGTGACAACTATATTGGTGTATATTTCATTGCATGTTAAAGGAAATGGTTTGATTTAAATATCGTAACGGTCTTCTTGAATCAAAAATGAGCTTGTTAAGCTACTTGAAATCGTTCTATAGTGTCAGTTTGATCTTAAAGCCTAATTCAGAAGCAGATGCTAATTCTTAAGTTTGCTATTATTGGAATTAAAAATAATGGAGATGTGTGCAGTTTTTATTTATTTATTTGTATTTATTATGTATCAATGTGATGATCATGGAATGCAAAGAAGTTCATTGCTCATCATTCTGTGCAGAGAACTGTCTGCCCCTGTCATTCTGCTGTCCAATTTAAATGGTGACTTCAACTAAATAATACCTAAGGAGTAGCACTCCTGCACAATAAGTTATGATCTGTTTTTAAAAAATAAGCTACTCTGTGTGTTTTCAGTGGTGAGGTAAATGTAACTTATATTGAAAAGGCACTGTGGCTGTGTTTATTTTTTAAACTCTTTGGATTTCTTGCAGTTTGTTTGGATGTGTCTTGGCAGGATATACATTTTGGAAATACTTAGGTAAAATAATGATTTTTAAATATATGATTCTAATACAATAAAATGAGAATTTACTTTAACATTGAATCTTTTTTTCTGAAACTGGCATTCAAACATTAAAAAAACTTCAAGACCTCATGGAAAATATATGTAGTCTTCTTGCCACCTTGGTATCAGCTTCTTTGAAGATCAGTAAGTTGATAAGTAGTAAAATAATACTCTCCATCTAAAAATGAAGTCTCTGTAGATAACCAGTTGAAATATGTTGGCTGAGTATCAGAACTCTGCAGTTTTCTTTCAGTTTGAAAATCTATTATTTATAAGGTGAACATTCTTTAGCATACACCTATCAAGATTATGTCTGTTTTCTTTAATGTCTGGCACTAAAGGTTTCAAGTCAAGAAATAAGGAATCAGATTGTTGCTTCCATTGTGTGTGAGTTTTCTCCTATGTAGAGAAAGAGCCAGTTTTGCCTAGTGGTTAAGGTGTCAGGCTAGGAGACAGTGAGTTCTAATCCCATTTTAGGCATGCAAGTCAACAGGGTAACTTGGGGCTAGTCACTGTCTCTCAGTCCCAGCCTACCTCACAGGGCTGGTTTTGTGAAAATAGGAGGAGGAAGGAGCGTTAGGTATATCTGCCACCTAAAGTTATTTACAAAAATAATAAAGGCAGAACAAAAATAAAAATAGGAAAATAAGTCTGGCTCAGATATAATGATTTTGAGAGTATATTCACTTGCTTCTCATGCATCCAGATACTGTTAAAAATAGGACTTATTTACATTAATTTTCTATTACATTCAAACCAAATAACTCTAATTTAATCTGAGTTTACTATGATAAGAAATTATAAAATATGAAACCTGGGTACATGGGTGGATGGCTGTGCATATAAATACAGCTTATTCTCAATTCTTTTTATATTTTCCAGCAAAGATCACTGATGTTAACCTTGGTTCAGAGTTTGTACTAAAGAATGCTTGGTTTAATCATGGTTTATTAAATAAAATACAACTGACTGGGTTCACATAACAGGACTACCCATAAGCCAAACACTTGATCTTATGGGTAATGTTTCGGTAGATTCAAGAAAAAAACAATGTGTGAAGTGGATGTAGTTGTGGTGGAAGCAAGGATGTTTGGTGAGGACTGAAATATATGGAGAGATAAGTGAACGGTATTGATGTAAACTAGGTTTAGTTGTGTTTTTCTTATTTCTTCAATTTATTTGGCCTACTATTTATGACCCTTCTGTATATATTGCAGAACATTACTTGCCCCAAAGGAATGTTTGTATGAAAGGTAAAAACTCTAAATGTATTCATGTAACATTCTTTTTCAAAGACGATGCATACAAATCAAAGTTGTACAAATCAGTGTTTATCAATATAAACTATTTAACCCTGAAGTAAGTTTTACAAGGAAGACTTACTTTTACTTACTTACTTACTCCAATCAAGAAAATAAATTGCAGTTTCACAGCTAAAGCTTTTGAGCAAATTGTGATTGCAGAGCAGGCTATTCTGTATTAGTTCCTGTCTCTATCAAAGTACTATTTTTAAAAAAATTAAAAACACAGTTGAAGGATTGGAGACAGGAAGATGCTGACTTATCTAACAAGTATTTATGGTCTGTTGAGAAACTTATTTCACATTTGAGAAACTGAAAGGAACAGGATCTTTACTCTGATTTTGAGAATTATATTGCTGCACACACTTATGTGCTTTCTTTTAACTAATCTTTCTTCTGCTTCCTTGACAACTATCTTATAATTGAACTCCCTTTCTTTTAACATTTATTTATTTACCTGGTGTCAAACAAATTTATTTTTTAGCGATTGTGAAATAGATTTAAAAAATGGGAAACAGTTCAAATAGTAAAAATGAAGCAACATATGTTTTGTAGATTTTCAACTTTTAAGTATTAAGTAGATTATTGCTATTGCCTTTGTTATCAGATCTTTGCACAAAAGATAGAATTATGTTTGAAGCAGACCATCTGCTGTATATCTTGGTGTTGTCAGAATGATAAGAAATAAGCAGCTTCAGCAATCCTATCATAAGAGGCTGGATCGTTGTGTATGTGAGTGACAGGCTGGATTATACCAATGATTAGGTGGAACACAGCTGCAGACAGTAATCTGACTCAGCTTAATATATGTCAGAATATAAGGTGGTATCTTCGATGTAAAACCACTTTTGTTCAGATTAATAGCCAGACTGGGTCACTTATAAAACTAGTCTAGAATTCTTTTAAGCATCATCTGTTGTACAAGGGAAGTTTAAATATAGTGCGTTAAACCAAAACATCATTATTATTATGATTCACTATTAGGCCTTGGTATGGTTGAAAATTCAAATAAGATGAATCAACTTGTTTTAGAAATTTTAGAAAGCAGAAATTTTGAAATAAAACATATTCCTTCAATATTTCAAGACCTGATCCCTTACTTTCTTCCAGTGATAGGCCAGTTGTCACCCATCCTTCCCCAGCCCCTGGGGCAACTGAAGGCTTGACCAACTGCTGTGTAGTTTTAGATTTTTTAAATAAATCTTGTTTTACTTTTATGATTGAAAGGAAAAAGTCATATGTAACCAGGAAATTGATAGCACTGCAAATGTAACTAGAAATTGGAAATTAATGATTTATGACATGATAGTCATACTCAATGTTTGTAAACCAGGATCAGATCATTCCAACCATTTACAGTGGGAATTCCAGAGGATGAAAAACTTTTGAAAGCTACTAATACACAAACCATGGTAATCCATGATTGGGATGGAAAAGAAGACAATTGATTATTATATATCTAAGGGATTGCAGTTGTCTAGTCCAGGCCTGCACAACACAAACCCACTGAGCAGCTTTGTACTTGTGTTTTTCAAGAAATGATAAATTTGCCACTGCTACCCTGTTAGCTACAGAAAAATTGATTGGTGCACCAGGTATTCCTTGTGGCTTGTGATGGTTTTTAATTTACTGATGTGGATTTTTCCCCTCTGGGAGGTCTGGTCTATTTTGGCTTGATCTTGATAAATCACATGTAAGAGAATAGCTAGATTTGAGGGGTTTTTTTTTTTAAAAAATTGTTTAACATGATGTACAAGCAGGAACAGAGAGAGGTAAGTAGCATTCCTTTTCCCCAAAACAGGGAAACAAACTTGGAATTGGTTCATAAACCTACACTGTTCATCTATTGGGTTCACTCATTGAATTATGTCCAAACAAAGCATTAGCTTTACATAATATATGTTCTTTATCTTGGTCTGTTTCTTGCTTTGTAACAGACCATGGTTAAACTAATCATATTTTAATGTGTGTGAACTAGCAGTCATAAACTATTTCTTTTAAACATACTAGTCATTAGTAGTGTGGAAGTAGAGAATGTGTGTTGTATTTATAACTTTGCCTGGAAACACAAACAGTAAAAATGGAGGACTCTGTGATTTCAGCTGATTTTCTGTGCAGAGTTTAGAACTTAAGATCACTTCGTATGAAGTGACATAGAAAGTAAATAACATTCATAGGCATAATAGAACTTGCAGTGATGCAAGCATAGCACTTGACTGCAACTGCTTTAATTAAAACTATTTCTATCAGTATAGTGCTGCAGGTATGGAGCACAGCCATGTTTTTGAAAAAAACACAGCTGCTTGAAGGAATTGCACAGATATTCTTTTCACACTTCTGTGTACTCTGAAGCATTTTATTCCCTTTGAATCTGTAATGCATATGGATCATTACAGACATACCTGTATTCCAAGCTGCACTATAACAAGTTCTCTTCTTCAATGTTATGTGACTGAAAGTCTTGTGAAAGTCAGGAGAGTCAGGGTTTGATCTTAGAAGAATGACACAAAAAATTTCTTTGGAAGTGGACTTTGCTTATACACTATTAGACACTACTTGTTCTACTGGGGAGAAGAGCTGCTTTTGTTTCCACCACAGAACAAAATCATTTTTTTTCTTCTTGTAGGACGGAGTGCATATGGAAGTAGCCAGTCAAAAAATGCTTGAAGCTGCCAGTGAATAGGTTGTGTAAGTTTATAGTGCCCAACTTTAGTTGAAAAAATATGGCAATGTTATAAAATATCCCTTAGTAAGTTTGTAATGCCAATTTTTATAATAAAGCTTCCAAGCTGGTCAAGCCACATGTTTTTCATAATTGTATTTTTCTATTCTGTATTTTATATGTTCTTATTTGAGAATTTCAGTAAAGGTTTTAAATTCATCCTAAATTAATATAAAAGAAGATAAATATGTAAAATAATTTGTTTCTCTGTATATTTAAACAATATCTTTGAAGGAGTGAAAACATGGATTCAAACAGAAATATAGTGATGCTACTAAGTTTCATAAATGGGAGTGGTAGTCAAAAGAAACACCTTTTTCCCTTTTAGAAAGCAAGCATTTGTACTGTCTTAGCCAAAATTCCCTTGAATTTCAGTTGAGCTCAGATCTTTCTGAATTGCCTGTTTTCTCCCTTTCATCTCAAATATTTTACAGAATATTGTTTATTAGACTTTGATCCTGCCTTGATTATTTTTATAAATAATTCAAGGTGGTGAACATATCCATTACTCCTTTGCCCTCCAATTTTCCCCACAACAAGAACCCTGTGAGGTGAGTTGGACTGAAGTGGCAAGCTTACCCAGCTGGCTTTTGTGCCTAAGGCAGAACTAGAACTCACTAACATCCAGTCCACATCAAGTTTTGTATTAAAGAAACTGGGCTCAAGTAAAGTATAGCATTACTTCTCCATCCTCCATTGTTGCTGTCAGAAGTTAAAATTGGGGAGAGGCTAGGGAGTGTCAGAGTTCAGGAGAGCTTGGGCAGTGAATAATTTTCCTTTAATTATTTTCATTTCTCTCCTTGTAAAATGAATTTGAGAAGAACAAAGATATAGAAATGTCTAGAAACAACATTGGAATAGTTGGAGAACTATTTAATAAGCCAGACCATTTTGAAATTTGGGAGAACTCTTTAAAAATCTGAAAACTTCAAAAAAATAAATACTGCACTGTATCCAAACCATTTTTTTAAAAAAAAGTTTTCTGTTTTTTACTTTTCTTTCCCTTTTCTCTAATTATAAGAGAACTGACAAGATTTTATTTTTTTTCTTGGAAACTCAAATATGGCAGAATAATT
The DNA here is from genome assembly GCA_032468055.1 of Acrochordus granulatus. Lineage (NCBI taxonomy): Eukaryota > Metazoa > Chordata > Lepidosauria > Squamata > Acrochordidae > Acrochordus > Acrochordus granulatus. The sequence goes on along the minus strand of JANHZU010002867.1, from coordinate 16,628 downwards.
CATGATGCAATTAATTTGCTGCAGGGCTTTGTCTTGTAAGAGAAGGTATTGAGAAGATCTTTACACAATGAGAAGACACTCAAATTAGCATATTTCACTGTATACTTTGTGCACTAGATTCCTCTGAGTTATAGGGTCAAAGGAATACGAATGCAGATTTTCCTCTGTTTAAAAATAGAAGAATATAAAATAATAGCAAAGAAAAAAACTTTTCCAAAGTAAGCAAGAGCCCAATGAAGAAATGAATTGACTACTACTTGTTACCTGATTTCTTTCAGCTCTTGGCCCTATTCTTCTTTAAATCAATAAGTAAAACTTATTTAAATTCTTCTTTTTTGTACCTGCACTCACCATTAGTAACATTTCAAAGAATCAAAAGAAATTAGCCTTCAGAAAGAAGAAAGATTTATTCACAAGTTGTTTTCAGACCTTCTGACTGAAACTGAATTTTCTAATATTTTAGAAGGCTTATATGTGGACTAAAACATGAACAATCAAGTTCCTCTTAGTGTCTTTGGCTACCTTTTGCTTATTTTTCTGGCTTCTTTAAAGTTCAATTCAACAGTTAATGTTCCTAGATGACCTCCTTCTGCAGATTATACAAATTAATTATCATATACAGTGGAACCTCGGATTACGAGACTAATCCATTCCGGGAGAACGTTCTTAGTCCGAAATGCTCTTAAACCGAAATGAGGTTTCCCATAGGAAACAATGGAAAGTCAGATGATCTGTTCCATGCCTCCCAAAATATTAAAAAAATAATAATTTTCAACAGAATTTTATGCAAAATGATTGTCCCTAACATCTGAAACAAGTATCAATGATTAACACACAATATAAAGCAGAAATAGAACTAACCAACCAGCACCTATGGATCTGCTTTGAGGCAGATTCTGGCTTCAGTTGCTGCTAGGCCATCTGGTGCCCCCTGCTGGCTTGGAGGATCTGCTGCCACTGCCACTGCTCGAGGCAAAACAGCCGTTTCCCTCAGCAACGTCTTTCCGGGGTCTTTCCTGGCTGGTTTGGAAATATTTCTTGTCTTAACCTGCCTCCATGCTATGAGGGGAGAAGAGATGGGTAGCAGGGGATGGGCTGGATGGTGTCAGGCGATGACGGTTTGTGTGTTTTTGTATGTGTGTGCATGCGTATGCTTTGAGAACAGTCCCAGCTGGTGTGAGGGAGACAAGAGGGAGGAGAGGAGGGGGAGGGGACTGCCTTGAGGGAGAATCCGGAGCCTGAGTCTCAGAAGTTCCTTCTTTTGAATGCCTTTCACCTAATTTAAGCTGTTTATGCAGCGAGAGAGGAGAACCGTCGGCTCCATTGTGAGATTGATGAGCATGAGCTCATCGTGTGGTGCTCGTTTTGCGAGTTGCTGCTCATCAATAAATAAATTTTATTAAAAATAAAAACTACATACAAAGTTTTGCTCATCTTGCGAAAATCTTGTGCACCGAGGTTCTCACAATTTGAGGTTCCACTGTACCTCAGTTCTTCTCCAGACTAGGTTAAGTGGATCTGCAACTTGATTTTCAGAACTTCATAGCCTTCACATAGGCCTTGTTAATAATATCTATATAACGGCCAACTTGTTTTTCCTATGAATATACTACTTATATCTCAATTTCAGGAATTTACCCCAACATCAAGAAACATTGTGTGGGATGTTTGTTGCCTCCTGACTTTTGTCAGAATTTCAAGACATGAACAAA
>JANHZU010002866.1:119459-130827 GCA_032468055.1 Acrochordus granulatus | reverse complement strand
CATCCTATTAGACTATGCAAATGCCTATATATTGATTGCACAAGTGTCGTTAGAACAAATCAAGGAACATCAGAACCTTTCACAGTAACTTCCAGAGTAAAACAGGGATCTGTACTATCACCTCATTTATCACCTATATGGACAGCATAAGCAAGCTCAAGAATGGAAATAATATCAACAAATTACTCTGCAGACAATCAGGCATTGGTAGAAGGTACAGTTAAGCAACTGCAACAACATCTTATGTCTATGAACCAAGAATGCAAGACAAATAATATGAGAATAAAGAAAAGACAGAAGTAATGGCAATGAGAAGAAAACACACTTCGAATATAATAATACAAGTATAAAACAAGTACCAGAGTTCAAATACCTCGGAACAACATTCAGGGAAGATAGAAAAATGGATAAAGAGATTAACATACAATGTAGTAAGGCAAACCAAGTATTGGGACAGCTAGCCCCACTCCAACATAAGGCAGTGTTGATCAATACAGAGAAGCATCTCAAACAAAGCATATTCATCCCCTCCTTTGTTACCAGTGCCAAACATGGCCACTCACAACAAAACTTAAAAGAAAGTTACTGTAGAAATGAGATATTTGAGGACTTTTCAGGAGTGACCAGAAAGGATAAAATCAGGAATAAGGCCATAAGGGAAAGAATTGGAATAGAACCAATCTTAAACTACATACAAAGACAGCAAATAAAATGTTCAACTGGAGAGAATGTCTTGGGGCTTCATACTGTACAAGGCATAAATAAAAAGAGAAGGTCAAAGAGCACAAGGCAGATCCAGGAGATGGAAAGACAACAATAAAGACACTACAACAGCATCAAATGATGCTCATTGAGGCTGCCACAAGTGCAAGAACCACAACTTTGTATCTCGCTCAACACCCAAAGTGGTAACAGAGGAAGCAAAAAAGAAGTACTGTACTGTAATTGAAAAGGCTAAACATCTATTTATTTGATTTTATTTGCTTGCACTCATCTGATAAAAATAAGATTATGCAGAGTCAAGTGAATATTGGATAAAGATGATATAACTAACACTTTGAAAAAAAGTTTTAGAAGATTTGCAAATCTTCGGATACTCATTAACCAGGCAGCACAAACAATAAATAAATGTACATAAAATGCTTTTTAAAATGGTACCTTATGTATATAAAGCAGAAGGTTAAAAAAAACACTTCAAGATTTGTTAAATTGCAAAGTTCTTTGTCAGTTAAAACTTTACCAGCAGATCATACCTTTATCTCCTCTAATATCCATGAATACAGCCACTGTCTGCAGTACAATCATGCTTCCCTCCTCCCCAAGATAGTTTTATTCAGACTTTGAATTGACAGTCCCAAAGACAAGATGGCTGCCCCCCAAAAAATAAGAACGAAACCCAGCGCCCCTCCGCCGAGGGTCACGTGGCGCGTGATTCGCGCTTGCTTTCTAGGAAAGGAGCAGCCGCGGCCCGCGGAGAAGGCGGTCCGGTCCTCGAAGCGTTTGGGCGCTGCTGTGCCCAGCGGCGGAGCGAAGGGCGAAAGCGCTCGGCTCTTCGGAGGCGATTGCTCGAGGCGGTCGCGCTTACTTGCAAGCCTCGCTGACAGGAGACTCCCGAGGCTCGCAGGAGACGCGAAATGGCACCTGCGTTGGGACGAAGGACCGGCGGAAGACGCTGCCTCGCCAAGACGGGCGAGCTTCTGCTGAACGAACAACTCGAAAAAGGTTGTAAAGCGCCTTACTGGGCGGCACGCCTGTGGCGCTTATAGAGGAAATGACTGGACGGCATGGGTCGTATCGCATCTCCGTTCGCGTTTTTGGCGGTGCAAAGGTGCTAGAAGCGGACGGGCGCGCCGTGGCATTTAAGTGCGGGGGGGGAGGTGAGCAAGAAATATGGGACAAGGGAGAAGCAGGTGCAGTCAGCTTTCCCCCCGCGCCCTCTCCCATTTTGTCATGATGTGCGACCCCCTATAGAATGAGATGCGGATCTGAAACGTCAGACGGCTCTCCACAGTGCAGACAGACTTTTATTGGGAACACAATGGGACGGGCTGCGCTTGGAAAAGCAGGCGCTAACTGCGTGCATCGTGCGGCGGAGAGTCCCGGCTTCGTGCGGAGGTGACGGTGAAATAAGGTGGCAGAAAGACACCTCGCCATGGGCTACAATGCAAGCTGGGCTTCAGCCAACGCGAGCGAGCGGGGGCCTTTTCAGGCTGTCAAGAGCGCCTTGAGCGTACCGAGTACTGAACTCGTGGGAATCAACCGAAGTGCGTACGCAGTTGGGACGTCAGAATACGAGGCATATAGGGAAGAACAAACATACCGACATTTTACTACCGCTATGCAGGTTGTCATCTTAATAGGTTCTCTGCTAGGTAAGTAAACACAGTTGCAGGGTGGGTTTTTTCCCCTTTGAAAAGATCTTGTTTACAGGACTTAATATTCCAAGGGCTATGGGCTGAGGTCTGCAAGAGATCACACCTCATGAAGAAGAGAAGGATCGTTTGGCAGAGTTAGTAGTTCAAGATTATGCTGCTTCCTAGATTATTATATCCTGTCCTTTCCTAAAAAGAAAAAAAAAACATTGAGGCCATCAGAGATTGCTGTCTTCTGCAGTTGGGCTATTTCAGTTCCAATAAAGACAACAGGAAGTAACCAGCTAAACTCCATGCAAGATTTTAACCTGAGCCTTTACATACATACATACATTTAAAGTCCAAATACTTTGTGCTATCTGGATGTGGGCTGAGAGACAAGACCTTGCCCATCGTCATTTAGAAAGATTTATAAACTAACTTTGGTTTCCTATAGGAAATCCCTACAACACTGTCCACTATTTCTGCTCCTTGTTTACATTCTGTATAGCTATAGCACTAGAAAAGTTATGCAGGTCAGTTGCATAATAGTAGCTCCTGCAGAATCACACACTGTAATGACCACTTCTTCTAGACAGGGAAGTAAATATCCTAAACTAGTTCTTTTCTTGGTGGAAGCCAATCCTGTTTATCATGTGTTCAGCATTATTGGCTTTCTTCAAAAATTATCTATGTTCATCTTTCTATTTGCATGAATTATACACAATTCCCTTAAAAATTCTATATGCTGGAATTATGCTATAATTCCCAGTTCAAACTTCTTGTATAATCGATATGTCAGATTAAAATCTGAAGAATTCTGTGGTGTTCATTTTTGGATGTTACTTAACCATTATGTTTACTTATTAGAAAGTATGTATGGTGAAAAGATTCCGATCAAACTTACTATGATACCAATTAAAGGAGAATTAGTTGAGGGTTTTATTGAATGGCTGTGGGTTCTAGCTTCTTTTTTCAAATGGATATAGTAAAGTTTGATTTCTTAATATATTACTTTTAAAGTACAGATACTTATTTCAGATTTAGATTCAGATATTTTATTGGCCAAGCATGGTTAGACATGCAAGGAATTTGGCTCTGGTACAGCAGCTCTCAGTATGCTTTCAAGACAACAGTAAATAGAATAATAACATACCAATAATGAAGTTAGTTTACATTGAAAATATGCAGTCAATAGAACAGAAATATTATAAAGTGTAGAGTTAGAAACCTTATATGTTGATAAGTATGTAAACACAGTAGACAGAACTTCTGGTTTAATTTTATATAACATGAGTAAAGTATTCAGCTGAATGATGGTATGGGGGAAACCTGTTCCTTTACTGGTTGTTTTGGTATGAATACTCTGTAGTGTCATCCAGAGGGAAGAGGTTCAACCAGGTTATGACCAGGATGAGAGGGATCTGCAGATATCTCCTCTGCCCATTTTTTGACCCTTTCAGTGTATAGGTCCTCTGTGGAGGACACCAAAATACCTACACTAAGTTTAGTGAGAATGGCTGCTTATTTGATTATTTGTCTGTGAATTTGATTATTGTTTTCTTAGATAATAAATGCTTTGGTTATTTCACCTAACAATGTCTATTAATGCAGACAGTTATTTTATAAAAGTCCTTCCTAAGGAATCCTTTTAATATTGTTGAATTTTTAAGTTAAATGGCTAAGCATGATTAGACGATGAATCCCCACCTGCATACTTGGAATTTAGAGCAAAGCTCATACTGTTTTCCAGGCATCTCCACAGCCAGTACTGTATATTTTTCTAATTCCTTCCAGCACCTTCTTACTAGATCAAAAGGTTATTGTTTTAGTGTTATGGCAAGTGCATTTGTGAGTCTATAGTTCTGGTCATAATTACTACATTGATTTCATTTTATGTATGATTTTTTATCTATCAGATATGTTTATCATTTTCCCATTCTGTGCCATATACAGTGATATCTCTGCATTTTCAAGAAAGTTCCTTTCTTTATAGTGCTTCTAGATTATTTTCCCTAATGCACCTTTCACATATCCTATTACTCCTATGACAAGTATTCTCTGTTTCTGTTCTGAATTTGATCTAGGTTAATTTTACATGATGTTCACTGGAATTTTATAAAATATAACTGCCCAGCATTATTCTTGATACATGAGACATAGAAATATAATAAAATAATTCAGCTTGCTATCATGATTAGAAATAACTTTACAACCTGTAAAGAGGACTAACATTGTTGATGAACATTTAATACTGTAGTGAATCATTTTTCAAACTCCATAATAATATGAATGCCAAATATTTAAAAAGAAGAGGGGGAATGTTAGAATGATGAGGTTAAGGGGGAAATGCATTTATCCACAGAAAACTTCTGGATTTAACTGAATAACTATGTAGGTGAATTAACTGAATAACTATCTGGGTGATTGTGTAGCATCCTGTACTCATCAAATGTTATGTAGGGAAAAAAATGTTATGCTGGAAATCTACAAATCCTTGTAATTCCATGTATTCTTGAGCACAGTGTGAAGTAAGGCAAAACATTTTGTGTTTTTAACCAGGTTTCCTGTCTTTGAATCTCAAGTACAGATAGTATTTGCTAATTCTTATAGATGATAATGTTGATCATCTTAGCCTGTGTGTTACCTCATCTCTCAAGAGAGCATTCAATTAAAACCCTCTCCATAACATTTACACCAAAGGAATTTTAAATAATGGCTGAAAATGAGTTTTGAGGAATTAAACCTATGTATCACACACACTACAGTCTCTTTCAGCTAAACAAATTTTCACTGATACACGTAATACAACAGAATCAAGGTATTAAAATAGTTTTCTTTAGGACTGACAACAAATCAACAAGTTATAATGACTTGAGCTGGAACAAATTAGTGATTCAATACAAAATAAAATGCAAATCAAATGAAATCCAAAATATAAAGAGTAAACTGCAAATCAAATTTTTGCAGAATAGAAGCAGATGGTGACACATATGGTACAAATGGTAAACATCAAATACAGGGGACCCATCCTTCTAAGACTGTAAGACATCTTGAGGCTAGACATGCTAAGCTCTTCGTTTCCTTATGAATGGCTGTGAGCTTTGCTCACTGAGCTTTGTATAATTTTGCCCGGTTGGTGTCTCCTCTGCTCTGCACTGAAAGATTTAAAACTGAATTGATTTTAAGTTCTACAAAGAATTCTTGACCTATAGGATGCAATGCAGCAATCCATTCTTAAGGTGAGTAGGAATAGTCAAAGGGCCTTCTTATCCAGAAAGGGGCACAGCTAACACACTAGATAGATCTATGCAAAGGCCATTTTGGCCACAGCTGCCTTTAAGTAGGAGCTCTGAGTCCAAGACAACCTCTGAGTCCAAGACAACCTCCAAACTGCATATCAGTCTTGAGTGAGGAAATTGAATAAAGTGAGATAACCTCAAGTTTGAGCAGTTAGAACTACATTTATACCGAGCTGATATTATTAGCAACTTATGAATAAATTATGTACTGTATTGCCATAGATTAGCTATGGATGTTATAAAGAAATATAGCCACATATTGAAATGTGTTTATGTTTGTTTGTATTTGTGTATCTATGCAAATATGCTCTGTTTATTTTTTTTACTTTCTTTCTCCATAGCTTTGTACTATACATTGCTTATTTTTATTTTTATTTGTTTTTGTACTGAATAAATAAAGCAAAATACAATGAATGTAGGATGTTTATTATATTCTCATTAATCCAGATTATGTTTTGTAGCAAAATTGCAAAAGTTTTTAGAAACTTTCTTAAAAAGCAACTGGACTTTTAATTTTAGATGTCAGTAAGAAACATTTCAACTCCCATCCAAGAGTCTTCATCAGTTTTAAATGAAAAAAGGAAAACAACTATTATATAAAAGATTGCATCAGCATAATTTTTCAGAAACATTGGCAGTTTGTTTACATCTTAAAGAACATGGACATTCTATTCAAGACTACAGATTCCAAATTCTTGATAAAGAAATCAACTGGTTTTTGAGGGAAATAAAAGACAGCATATACCTCAAAACATTAAATCCTTCCATCACAGAGTGGGGGACAAGATGTCAACTGTCTTCTGTTTACAACTTGGCTTTGGCATGTTTGCAAAAACCCCAATATTTTAGCAGAACCTGAAGTGATTAAGCTGAAACCTTGAGGCTGTCTTTACTCAAAATATTTATTATAACTAACCTTCTGCTTCAGCTTGTTATGTGAGAACTCAGAATATCCTGTTTCACAATTTCCTACTACTTTTGAGAAATGTGTATATATTCCTTACCATTTTTCCTTTTTTCACATAAGACTGAGGAAGACTCCTGGATGGGAATTGAAATGTTTCTCTGTAACATCTAAAAATAAAAATCCAGCTGCTTTTTAAGAAAGTTTGCATTTTTTTTTTGCAATTTTGCTACAATAAGGAACTAATTTATAAAAATAATTAAATGGGGTTAGGATAAATGTGTTCTTTATTCTGAACATGGTCACTTTTTCCTCTGCCCATACACAAGTAGAAAATGATTATATATAAGGCAACAAGCATAATACAGTAGACTAAGTTAAGATATGATTTGATAGTCTGTAGGTTCAGCATTATTATGAGAATTAAATTATTTTCCAAGCATATTGTGTGAACCAAGCTACGTGTGGCTTTGTTTGTTTGGACATAACATGTAATGCGAACATAGGTCTTGTTCCAGAAAAATACTAGTCTTGGAGATTGGTCTAGGTATCTAAATCTTACGGAAAAACTGTTAGGAAAGATTAGGAGAGAAAAGAAATTCAGAGCGTTCTTTTATCAAATCAAAGCTTGGGAGACCAGGCCAGGATTAGACAACCTTTTAGAGGTCATGCTAGACCTTCCATTCTTTTCTAAGAATAAGATTGGGGTAGATTAATTTATGCAGAATACTGAGAATATGTTTCTTCTTGCGAAGGTGGGGGAAGGAACATGTGCTATATAGTTTACATTGTGTCTAGACAGGGATGAGTTAAATGTTTTCAGCCCTTCTTGGATCTGTGAGCAGTTTAAGGTATAAAACAGGTATCTTAAATTGTTTTAAGCATCAGTGCATAGCACATCTATTTTGCATTATTTTTGGATAAGAATAGATGCCCCCCCCCGCAAAAAAATGGTTATTTTCCACATTTTGAGAGCTGAAAAAGTTATCCCAAGGGCCATAGGGATAAAAAAAACTAAGGTGTATGTAAGCAGCCAAAGAGTTTGTGCTAAGAGAGTGTGCTGAGAGTCAAAGAGAATTAAGAAAGCATTGCTTTAAATTTGGGTTAGTAAAAAGAATTCTGCAAAATTTTAGGTTGTTTGACTGCTTTGAGATTTATTTAACTAAAAATAGACTGCAGGTGGAAAATGGAGAGTGAGGTCACAGTGAAAAATAACAGTGTTCAAATTAACATCAAAAGGCAATAATGGTTCTGGATACAATTAGCTTTTCCACCTTGCATTACGCATTTACTGGCAGGGTAGAAATTGGCAGTCATTGGCAGATGCTGGCATCTTTTTAGCAATAATGCTTTCTCATTCAATCGACCAAGAAAGTACATGAACAATCATGGTCCTGCCTATGAAAGTTTACTGACTTGTATTCCCAGAATATCCTAGCAGTTACTGGAAGTTTTCCAGTTCTTTTGTGCACAGAATAAAAAATAAACTTCCAACTAAGACGTCTAAGTGATGCCAAGGAAAAATAGGAGACATCAAGTACAGGGATTCAGCATGATTGGTTTTGTCCATAATAGGTTTCTAGGAGATAAAGCAGCTATAGAATATAACTTGTGAAATCCCCCCTTTTTAATTTAAAATCTCTACATCTAGAACAAAAGTATCTACTTTAAGTTCAGCTGTATCATTTATTCCAAGTTTTGCTTATGGTTAAAAAGGTGCATATATACGTATATATGTATATACACACAAACACACAGAAATGCACACACATTTTTTCATGTTTTAGTATATAAAAAGAACCCCCCCAAAAAGGTAAAAAAGGTTTAAAAAGGGAACAAAACAAAATAAATTGTTATATATGTACTGTATATATATTAACTACACCAAATAATGTGTTCATTCTTAATATAATGACACTTTATAAGCAGCAAGCAAACATATCTCAACTATTCAATATTAAAAATTTGGGATATATGTTCTTTCCATCATAGAAGAATAATCATTCTCGTTATGTCCATACTCTGTAAATTCATAATCTTCCTATAATGATAAATTGCAAATTTGGGTATATAGTTCAGAATCACATTCACAATAATCTTCCCCAAACTTACAGATAAAATATACAACCAAAATGGAATAGTAGCAAGGCAAATCTATATAATATACATAAGTGTCCCCTCGATCATATTACACTTCTGTCATAAGGAAGTGATACTGAAAATATAATGTTAACTCTTTAAAAAATATGAAGTGTTCAGTAAACATGAAAAAAAATTGTTGATTATAAAAAACATATATTATCTAAACCCCTTAACTACTGACTTAAATATGAGATATTCCCATTCTAAAGACTATTCCAACCCTCAGAATGTTTTCAAATAACTTCTATTGACCTTAAAAATACAAATTAAATTTCAACACTAATAGCAATTCTGGAATTTTAGATGTTGCTGAATTACACCCTGAAATCAAATGTGTTTTCACCAAATATATTGCCATTCCTCAGTTTTTGATAATTCAAATTCTTCTTGTAATAACTACAATGGTTTAGCAACATTACCGTATATACTTGCAGATAAGCTAAGAATTTTAGGTGCCATAATACACCCTCAAAACTGGGTTCAGCTTACCTATAGGTGGGCTTATCTGCAAGCATATACAGTAATACTTTTTAAAAATATCTGTATATACTCATGTATAAGCCTATTGACGGAAAAGCAGATCCTTGAATTTTTAATCAAAATAACAGGAAAATGCTCCACCTGTGGATAAGCCAATTGTGAAAATTCAAATGTATAAAAATTTCGAGATTCAATATTAATAGGCTGATCTAAAATCAGAATACAGTACTTATGTTAGCTAACAAATTCCAAAAGTAAAGTCTACTTAGAATTTCCAGACTGGGTTATCCTAGAATTTAGAATTGACAACCACATCCCCAATAGCCATCCAGGGTTTGCATAAATACTTCCTACTCTGATATTATCAGTAATTTTGTGGAGGCTGTATATGTTATTTTTGTTATCATTATTAATTCAAACAATGACATTCTGTATTTCTAAATATGGAGTTGCCTAAAATCCCATTCTCTGCAGCTAAAACCATAAACAAGATTTTAGTAGAAAAATAAGGGGTCTGTTTCGATTTCACTAAAACAACAAACCTGTTTTTTTTCAGAAGTGAATCCCATTCTACCTAATATAAATACCAGTGCAACTTAAGTCTATTTGTAAAGGTAAAGAATTCCCCTACCAGTCATGGCTGAGTCTAGGGGTGGTGCCATCTCCGTTTCCTAGCTGAAACTAGGAACCACCATCTAGGGGTGGTGCTAGCTCCGTTTCCTATATCTGAAAATGCTTCTGGGGTCATGTGCCAGCATGACTATATGCCAAGGGACCTGGATGCTGTTACCTGTCCCACTGAAGTGGTAACTATTTACCTATTTGCATTATTACAAGGTTGGCAGGAGCTAGGCAGACAATGGGAACTCACCCTGTTGAACAGCAGCTCTTGAAGGTTGAACTACCAACCTTCTGGCCAACAGCTCAGTGTCTTAACTGTTCACACCACCACACCCTGAAAGTCAACTTGAGCTATATCTTATTTTCATTAAAACTATTGGTGTTTCAGGCATGCCATGATGATTACAACATAACTGGTAGCAAATTAATATCCTTCATCTTGATCAAATAATTTTTCCTTTGGTGCAGATTTATTTTTCTATTCTTGGGAATGTACCCATTTGCTATTATTTGACTCATTCCTAAAAGAGTGATTATCATATTTGATAATGCAAGGAATATCAAACTATCATCAATAACATGATTCTATCAAACATGAAAAAGCAAAATAAAAAAAATCATCATCTTCTGTTTCTTTCGGCTGCTCCTGTCAGTGGTCGCCACAGTGAATCTTCTGTTTCCATCTTCCTCGGTCTTCAGCATCTTCTTCAGTCACATCAACTGCCCGCATATCCTCTCTCACAACATCCATGTACCTCCTCCTAGGCCTTCCTCTTCTCCTTCTGCCTGGTAGCTCCATCCTCAGCAACCTCTTCCCAACATACCCTTCATCCTTGCGCAACACATGCCCAAACCATCTAAGTCTGGCTTCTCTCACTTTATCACCAAACCTTCCTTTTACCTGTGTTGTCCCTCTAATATGCTCATTGCTAATCTTGTCCAACTTTGTCACACCCAATGAGAATTGCAGCATCTTCAACTCTGCCACCTCTAGCTCCACCTCTTGTCTTTTGGTCAGGGCCACCGTCTCCAGGCCGTGCAGCATTGCTGGTCTCACCACCGTCTTGTAGATCTCCCCTTTCACTCTCGCAGATACCCTTCTATCACAGATCACTCCTGACACTCTTCTCCATCCACTCCATCCTGCTTGCACTTTCTTCTTCACTTCTTTGTCACATTTCCCATTACTTTGGACAGTCAACCTGAGGTATTTAAAGTCATCCACCTTTACCACCTCTGCCCCTTGCAACTTCATCCTTCCACCATCCTCTCTCTCGTTTATGCACATGTACTCTGTCTTGCTAATTACTCTGTCCTACTAATTTTCATTCCCCTTCTCTCCAATGCGTACCTCCATTTCCCCAGGTTCATCTCAGTGTACGCCCTACTTTCACTGAAGATCACAACGTCATCTGCAAATATCATATTCCATAGAGTCTCCTGTCTGACCTCATCCGTCAACCTCTCCATCACCATTGCAAACAGGAAGGAGCTGAGGGCCGATCCTTGATGCAAACCCACCTTAACTTTAAACCAGTCTGTCATTCCTACCACACACCTCACTGCTG
>JANHZU010002866.1:91988-108762 GCA_032468055.1 Acrochordus granulatus | reverse complement strand
TCTGAAAGAAAAATATTCTAGGTAAAACATTCATTTTAATGGCAGAGATTCTACCCATCAGAGACAATTGCAGTTTATTCCATCTGTCAGTATCATATTTGATCACCATAAGTGTTTTGAAACAACATACAGTTCATAGTTTTCAACCAAACTCCCAAATATTGAACCGTTTTTCAATCTTGTCTTATGTCTCTCAAAAGAACTTCCAAAACCAAAATAAACAGTGGCGATAAAGAACATATTTGATGTGTCCTTTTCTGAATTTCACAAGATTTAGACAATTCTCCATTCACAATTATCTGTGCCTTCTGTGGTACATAAATCAATCCCAAACTTTGCAAGAAATTCTGTCCCAAGTCCATGTTCTGTGCCATTTTAATCATAAAATCCCAGTTCAAATTGTTGAAGGCTTTTTCTGCATCCAAAAATATTAAAGCAGCCTATTTGTCAATACATTGTTGGAAATATTCTTTAGTATCCAACACAACTCTCATGTTCTCTCTCATCTGTCTTTTAGGCAAAAAGCCACACTGGTCTTCAGATATAGTCTTCCTTTAACATTATCTTCAGTCCATTGGCCAAAATTGATGTAAATTTTTTGTAATAATTGTTAGGAAGTGAAATCGGCCTGTAATTCTTAGTTGACGTCAAACATGTCCCTCCTTGGGAAGGAGTGCAATTTTAGCTTTCTTCCAAGAGCCTGGCATAGGTGCACCTTACTAATTGAATTCATCAAGGCTTTCATAGGATATTTGTTCTTCAAAACATTTATAGTAGAAATTGGTCAAACCATCTGGGCCTGGTGCTTCTGTCGTCTCACTTCTCTTAATAGCTTCCACTATTTCCATAGTCATTACTGGACTGTTTAAGATACACTGTTGATCATATTTCAGGATAGGCAATTTTTTATTTTTTAAGAGTCTATCTCTTCTTTTGAAACTTCATTCTTTCTGTAAAGATTAGAGTAATAATTCCAAAAGGTACTTTGCAGTCTTGTATTTTCTACTAATATAGTCTCCCCCTCTTTTTTTATGAAAAAATATATTTCCATAATATATTTTTTTATTTGCTTCCTCAGTCTATAAGGAAGGAGGTTTGTTCATATGCTTAAAATATTTCTGCTTTGTAAATTTCAGTTTCTGTTCACTTTCATTAATTGTTCATATAGACATCTGTTGCTATAATTTGCTCCAATAATATTCCAAGTAAGATAACTATTTTCCACTTTTAGATCCAGGAGTAGTATCCAAATCTGAAGCTATGGCTCCCATCCCACTCATCTTGGGCTATTCGTTTTCTTGTAAACATAGTTTGAATTGTCAATCTATGTTTCCTTGGGGCTTGCTGTAATTCATCCTTATATCTGCCACAATTAAAAATCACTCCTTCTAATCTATCCCATCTGAACATTATGTTCTTCTTCTTTAAAACTTCTATTAAAAACAAGTAGTCCTTTCTATTCTTCAGAATGTTTACTGGGCTTTATCTTAAGTGTTTTTGCAATGTTTGTTCTTTAGTGGAAATTTTCACACACTGAATTATTACATCCCTAGGTAAGTGTCTCTTAGCTGCCGGGGAGCGGGGGTATTAACCACTATATACTTTGTCCACTTTGTTTGCCATCAGTGAGACCTCCCATTCTAAGAAGCCTGCCAGTGCATCCACTGTCATTTCCTTTAAATCTTTTTTTTTTCTGTGTGCTCGGGAAATCCTCTCAATCTGAGATAATTCTCCCTTAATCTCAGTTCAAGCAACATTTGGGCATCTGCAGTTTTTTCAGTAAACTGGTCTGTTTCTTCAACTCTTGTATGAAAAGTTTCTAATTGATCCTGCATTTGTTTAAATTCAACATTGTGGGAACCAACTGGGGAGCACAAGCAAAAATATTGCACATAGTGGCAGAATCATTAGTATATTCCGTTGCTGAATAATGCACACCTGCATGGGGAAGAAGTTGTCATACCAACAAGACTGATGTTCACCTTAAGGACACAACAAGAGTAATATGTGGAACCCTAAAATCCACACCATTCTCATAACTTCATGTTCTTTCTAACATCACCCTTCCTGATCTCAGGTGACAACAACAAACAGTCTGAGAATGGTATAAGATAAACAAGCAATCAACTCCTAGGGATCTACCAATACATAAAATATTAAAATCTTTACCTTTCAACAGGCTTAAGTCCAGGAAACCAATTTGGGATAACATACCACAGTCTTACAATCTAGATAAAGAATGGTAATCAAAATGGGCAATCTTTAATAAACATAACCAAACAGATAATGCAAACCCAACAAAACCACTCCCAGGAGTGCACTTGCCCTGAAAAATATAGTCACCTGAATAGAATTAGGACAGGCTATGCCAGAACTAAGAGAAAGCTCTTTAGGTGGGAAATGGCCAAGAGCCCACAATGTGACTACGGTGCATCAGCACAAATGATAACACATATAGTCCAAGAATGTCCCCTCAGGAAATTTCACAATACCTGGGGTGATCACATTGCAGCCACACTGGAAGCCATTAGTTAGCTAGTTTCTTTGGATATCGAATTATAGCATCTATCCCACTGTGACTCTATGGCACCATATCATGGTGATTTTATCATGGTTTTATTCTAAGTTAATATTTTATCTTGTTTACTGTAATGCTCGCGTATTTTATATATATGTAACTGTTGATGTTTTATTTAAATGTTCATGTTTATTGTATATCTAATGGTATAATTGGTGCTGTATAGACACCATATGTTAAATAACTAAAAGCTAGCAATGTTGTGTAACCATTAGGGATGATATTCCTGATGATTCACAGTCTATCCTGTTTGGGATACGTTGTTTAAAAAGGATATTTTCTGGAAAATATTTATTGTATTTAGTGTAGGAGAAGACCTATGTTAGTCTACCATACCAAAACATCAGAAGTCTGGTAGCACTTTTCCAGCTAACAAATTGTATTTATGTTTCTCTTTTAAATACATTTTAAAACAATTTTGATTTATGTCTTTTAATAAATATTATTAGTTGCAAAAGATGCTATCTTGACTGATCTAACATATTCAAGTTTCTTTAGATCAGTGTTATCATATAAATAACTGGACAGATGATTCAAGAATGAAGTCCCTATCACCAAAACAGAACAGCTAATATTATGATGGCCAGACAAGAACCTCTATGGTTGACATATGTATTTTTGATATTAGAGTCAGAGTTCATAAATGTGCGAAGACTTGCCTTTCTACCTTCTGTTCTTAAAGATGGTAACAGTTCTCCTTTTTTGACTTCTTGAATTATGATTGCCAGAATTTTATCTTGGACTAAATTAATCAAGCTCTTGTTGTAAACTGCTTGCTGATTACTTTGATTCACGAACAGTGTAAAAATGTAATGCAATGATTTTGCCATATCAAAGAATCCACAGAATTCTTTTTATAGTGTTGTTCTAGTGTTGTGATCTGAAGTTTGTAGGGAAAATGGTGGTTGTGTGCTTGTGTCCTGATTAATGTCACAGCAAAGAAGAAGAAAAAAGTTATGACTGAAGAAACTGAATCTTGATAGAAAGCGAGGAACTATGAATCAATTATTCAGTATCTGGCTAAAAGAACACAAATGAGTTCAGGTTATACCTGTTACGTCCAGTGAGGATACATTGTCCTGTAATGTAGATAGCTTGATTTTCTTCTCTTTTTTCTAAAAGGAAAAATATTTTATAAAAATATTTTCCTAAAAGGAAAAATATTTTAAGTGCACTGGGCTATTTGCATTGTGGTATTTCTGTCAGCTGTTAGATTATACAGAGTCATAAGTAGGTGTACAATGGGGAGGGGGAGAAATAATTATAGGATAGAATACTTCAGATCTTCCATTGTAGTTGTTATTTGGGGTTAAATGTATGATGGGTTTTTTGCACAAATATTTCAGTAAAGAAGTATTATTATCTGGAAGATCACACTATTCCAACATGTTAGTTCCAATCTCCCAGTATATGTTTGCACCATATTCATTTATTGAATTCTCTTGCAGTATTTCACACAAATAAACATCCATATACTAACCAAACTTTACAAGGTTGTTAGAAAATTAAGTGTCCTGGGCCTTATTCCCTCTTCCATCTCACCAGGGTAGGAATATGCCCTAGCAATCTTTTATTCATATGATATCGTCTTTATCTTTTCCTCAGCCTATGAGTAAGACAATCTTAAGACATTATTAGCTGTTACAATTTTAACTTTCTTATGCCGGCAGGAACCCACAACAATGGCCAAGGCAGGTAAAATACAATATGCTTTCTTGGCTATTCTGTCAGTGGCACAATCAGCTGACTGGGAGGGAATGCAAAAAACTCATGCTGCTTTAAGCTGGTGTTGGCACACTCTTTTCCCTTGGATCCCAACATCCTTTTCTACCCCATATCCTTTTTATCCTTCAAGGCAGAAAGTGCTAGGCACATCAATCAGCCCCCCCCTCTGTTCAGAGACTTCCACAGATGGGGGGGAGGTTGAAAAGGCAAAGTAAAGAAGGAGAGGAATGCTCACCCTTTCAAAATCCACAAGCTCTCCAGGCTGCCTGCCAAACAGCTGCTCAGGAAGGCTGGGACAATTGCTGGGCTTTGGGTGCATGATTAACGCTTTCAAAACTCTGCATTTCTGGAAGCCTCTGGGCATTGGGGGTTTTCAAAGAAGGTTAAATCTACAGTTTAAATAAGCCTGTTGAACAGTTGATGAATTGGACAAGAACATTCTCCTGCATTGAAGCTACTCATAATAAAAAGCAAGAGCAATGGGTCAAAATCTCTCAGCCTAACCTCCAGCCCTGCATCCCTGTCTTCATTTGTGAACAACTTCCCAAAAGTTGGAACACTGGTTCAGAAAATGGAAGGACCAGAAAGCTAGAGAGTTTGCACATGCATGATTAGGACATCACCCTTTTCTGGCAAAACAAAAGAGAGGCAATAGATGAATCAGAAATAGAGATAGCAAATTCTACACTGGTATAATTTTCTGCCAGCTCAAAACAGGATAGGTTCACTTTAATTCAGCAGTAAGGAAAGGTCCATAATCACCATTTATCACCTCCTGTGCTCTGTGATTGCCACTTTTAATCTTCTTCTTCTTTTGGCTGCTCCCGTCAAGAGATCGCCACAGTGGATCTTCCATTTCCATCTTCCTTGGTCTTCAGCATCCTCCTCAGTCACACCGACTTTCTGCATATCCTCTCTCACAGCATCCATGTTCCTCCTCCTGGGCCTTCCTTTCCTCCTTCTGCCCGGTAGCTCCCTCCTCAACAATCTCTTCCCAACATACTCTTCATCCTTCCACAACACATGCCCAAACCATCTAAGCCTCGCTTCTCTCACTTTATCGCCAAACCTTCCTACATGTGCTGTTCCTCTAATATACTCATTTCTAATCTTGGCCAAGTTGGTCACACCCAATGAGAATTGCAGCATCTTCAACTCTGCCACTTCTAGCTCCGCCTCTTGTCTTTTTGTCAGGGCCACTGTCTCCAGGCCATACAGCATTGCTGGTCTCACCACCGTCTTGTAGATCTTCCCTTTCACTCTTGCAGATACCTTTCTATCACAGACCACTGCTATCACTCTTCTCCATCCACTCCATCCTGCCTGCACTCTCTTCTTCACTTCTTTGTCACATTTCCAGTGACTTTGGACAGCTGACCCTGGGTATTTAAAGTCATCCACTTTTACCACCTCTTCCCCTTGTAACTGCATCCTTCCACCATCCTCTCTCTCGTTTATGTACATGTACTCTGTCTTACTCCTACTGACCTTCACTTCCCTTCTCTCCAGTGCGTACCTCCATTTCTCCAGGTTTGCCATCTGCAAACATCATATTCCATGGAGACTCCTGTCTGACCTCATCTGTCATCCTGTCCATCAATGTTGCAAACAGGAGGGGGCAGAGGGCCGATCCTTGATGCAAACCCACGTTAACTTTAAACCAGTCTGTCATTCCTAACACACACCTCACTGCTGTTACATTGTCTTCATACATATCCCGTACCAACTTCACATACTTTTCCACTACTCCAGACAGTACTCATACAGTACCACAGCTCCTCTCTTGGCACTCATGCTTTCTCCAAATCCACAAACACATAGTACAGTTCCTTCCGGTGTTCCCTGTACTTCTCCTGCAGCACTCTTAGCACAAACATTGTATCGGTAGTACTCTTTCTTGGCATAAAGCTATATTGCTGTTCACTGATTGTCACCTCTCTTCACAGCCTAGCTTCTACTACTCTTTCCCACAGCTTCATGGCATGGCTCATCAACTTTATGCCTCTATAGTTGCCGCAAATCTGTGCATCCCCCTTGTACTTAAAAATCGGGACAAGTACACTTCTTCTCCACTCCTCAGGCATTTTCTCGCTTTCTAGAATCTTGTTAAACAATATGGTTAGCAGCTCCACTCCCATCTCTCCTAAACAGATCCATGCCTCTACTGGTATATCATCTGGGCCAACTGCCTTTCCATTTTTTATCCTGTTCACAGCCCACCTCACCTCATCCTTACTAATTTCCCATATGTCCCAGTTCACTATGTCTGCCTCATTTAACGTCCCTTCTCTCTCATTTTCTACATTCATCAAACACTCATCAAAGTAGTCCTTCCACCTACCTAAAACACTCTCTTGGTTTGTCACCACATTTCCGTCGGCATCTTTTACCACCTAACTTGCAGCACATCCCTCTCCACTCTATTTCTCTGTCTGACCAGTCAATACAAGATCTTTTCTCCTTCCTTTGAGTTCAGCTTCTCATATATTTCATCATATGCCTTTGCCACTTCTCTCTTCACTCTGTTTCACATCTTCAGATGTGGAGATAGCCTTATTGTTTTAATTATTATTTAGTCTCTAAGTCTTGTCCGACTCTTCATGACCCTGTGAACCATAATATACGGAACAATTAAAGCAAAGCAATCAGTGGATTTTCCTGTCTTCCTTTATCCTCCAATCACGTCTTGGGCATAATAGACACAAATGGTTCTCCATAAAGTGTGATGGGTCAGGATGGGTGTATAAAACACTGGTTTAGCCACCTGAAAAATTGTTTGATGAGCAGGTCCTGGGCATAGAGGCCCAAAGAAAAAGTGCTAAATCTGTGTCAAAAGAGATCCTGGTTGTAAGTGCAAAAGATGGGTGCAGAGCAAACTGCAAGGAAGTAATGAATCATAAGGGAATTCCATTCTTATTGGGCAGATAAAAATGTTGATAAAGACTGATAAACATCAGTTAGGTTAAACATCTCAAGGTATCTTGGAAGGACACCTGAATCCCATAGTATCTGCGAGGCTGGTTCAATTTGGTAGGGTTGGTGTACTCTAGGTTCCATTAATTTAATAATGCTATCTTTCAGGATCCTGGAAATACTTTTTCAGATTTCCTCTGAGATTCAAACAGCCCCCAACTATATTGCTGTTTTGAAGGATCTTGAAGTCCTAGCTCTTCACACATAGTGGATGTAATTGAAGCCCCCCACCCTTTTTTTTCTTTGATGCCACCTGGGTTTGTAATCTTTGCTATCTTTCTTCCTTTTTTGTTTTGTGTTATTTTCTTGTTTTAATGTTTTTTAACAATTTGTAAGATGCCCAAAGTTGCTGGATTCAGGCTTCATGTACGTTAAATACATAAATAAATAGAAATGTAGGGAATGAGATATGCCATATATAGTTAATATTAAACTGTTAGATTAACTGGCACTTTATTCAGAATTTAAGAATATTTATGGATTTTTTTTACTGAAATTATAACTTATATTGCAATCCTACATTCCTACTAGGAAGCATCATTACTCCTAGGGTAAGTAATGGGTGGCATTTAATTCAGGTAAATATGTACATAATTAAATGTGAACCTAGTTTGAGAAAGATAGCCAGACATATAATTATGTCTGAATTAATCTGTAGTGCTGCTTGCTGAATAAAACAAAACAATTAACTGGATCATTATACATGTCTTTCTTAATTTTCATTATTTGATTTTTGTCTCTGTTCATCCAGGAAACGTTGTGGTCTTGTGGTCGACATGCAGGACATCAATTTTTAAGTCAGTAACTAATCGATTTATTAAGAACTTGACCTGTTCTGGCATTTGTGCCAGCCTCGTCTGTGTGCCTTTTGACATTGTTCTCAGTACCAGTCCACAGTGTTGTGGGTGGGTCTACACCATGATCTTCTGTAAAGTCATCAAATTTTTTCATAAAGTCTTCTGCTCAGTGACCATCCTTAGCTTTCCTGTCATTGCTCTGGATCGGTAAGACATTAAGATTACTCATAGGTTAACTTTCACCTCTCACCCTTTGTAATTCAACATGGCAAAGCTGTTAACTTAAATCCCTCTGATTTACTTTTCTGTTGTTTTGTGATTATTTCCATATCACTTTGATATTTTTTAAAATAAAAAAAAAGATTGCATACACAATCAAATGTGAACAACTTATGAAAGGAGTTATGTTGAGACCGAGAAACTGATTTATACAATCTGACTGTTCCTTTTAAATAGCTTTACTAATTTAACCTGACTCACTGTTTGTTCTAGTACTCCTGATCATTAACAAGTTAATTTTCTTTGTGTATCTGCCACCCACAGCAAGAAAGGAAGATAATTACACTTGTTAAAGTACTTATCCAGAGATATTATGGATTTAAGTCTCAGCCTTACCATCTTGGAATCTGTAATAATAGTATTTGAAGGACATGACAGAAGTTCCTTATTTATTTTTCACTAGCTAATTAATACTGTTCTTATCTATTCATTGGTTCTCATCATTAGCAAAGTTGATGCTGGATGGGTTGTCTTTTAATCATTTATTAAACAAGTCACAAGTAGCTTAGCTAAGGTTAAAGTATAATCCAAGATTTATAAACCACAGTGGTTGAACTGATAAATTATGCTAAGTCCAAAGTAAGAAACTGCATTATGTCTTAATGTAATATGTGAACTGAGATATTGTGTAGTGAAATTTTTATGTCACATGCAACGTTTATGTATTTTAGCAAATTTACTTTTGTGGCCATCTTCTTTCAGAGGTATTAATGAATTGTACAGCTTGGTTGGAACTGCTAAGTTCTAAGAAACATGGTTGATTTTGCTCTACTCACAAATCAATTTGAAACTAAAGAGGTCATGAGATAATGTAGAAAAACAGCAGTTTCAGGGTTAACCCTATCCCCCATTATAGATCCAAGTTGATTAGTACTAGTTGCATTGGTCATTATTTCATGAGGGGTTTAATCAATGGGTTAAAAAGAAACTACATTTAACATTGAAACATTTTAAATCCTGACATCTCTGAGAATAGTTCAAGTTTAAATAATAGTTCAAGTAATTTTATTCTATATAACTATTTGGAAATGGGATCTAATCTGGTAGAGGAAGAAGGAATGGCATTTCTGTATCTCATAGATATTTCTGCTCTCTCTTTTGTTTTTGGATAGGTACTATTCAGTCTTATACCCACTGCAAAGAAAGATATCGGATGCCAAATCGCGAGATCTGATGATCTATATTTGGGCTCATGCAGTGGTGGTCAGCATTCCAGTCTTTGCTGTGACCCATGTGTCAGACATATATGCTATATCTACTTGTACAGGGCCCTGGAGTTACTCCATTGGCCATTTAGCATACGTTATCACTTACAACCTTACCACTGTGATTTTACCAGTGACTGTGGTATTTCTCTTTATGGTCCTTATCCGCAAGGCATTGAGCGCCAGCCAGAAGAAAAAAGTTATAATAGCTGCCTTAAGAACCCCTCAAAATACAATATCTATTCCTTATGCCTCCCAGAGAGAATCTGAACTTCATGCCATGCTGCTGTCTATGGTTATGATTTTCATTTTCTGCAGTATTCCCTATATGACTATGGAGGTTTATCACACTATCCTTGATTCTTCTGATGCCTCTGTATACTTGCTTCTCACTGCCTTCTGGTTGCCTAAAATATCATTGCTAGCCAACCCATTCCTTTTCTTGACTGTTAACAAATCTGTACGGAAATGTTTAGTACAGACAATACTGCAATTACACCAAAGGTATAGTCGGAGGAACGTGGTCAGTTCTGGAAATGCTGTGGAGGCCAATCTGGAATCTCACGTTCGTTCTGGCAGCCAACTCCTAGAAATGTTTCACATTGGGCAACAACAAATTTTCAAGCCCATAGAGGACGAAGAGGAAAATGAAGCTAAATCTGTGGATTCCAAAGACTACCAACAGGAGATACCCACAACCAGCTTAGATGCAGAACAAGCCCAAACTCAGAGGTCTGTATGTCCTGCAGTTGCAGATTCTGCTGCGCAAATAGTGCCAGCTTTCTATACAGAAGCAGAATTGGCCAAAGAAAAGTATTCTACGCAACTGGGTTTTGGACCTTTTGAGCTGCCCCCACAGTGGCTATCAGAAAACCGGAATGGCAAGAAACGACTACTTCCTCCATTAGGAAATACACCGGAGGAGCTGATCCAGACAAAGCAACCCAAGGGTAAATCAGAACGAAAAATGAGCAGAAACAATAAAGTCAGCATCTTCCCCAAAGTGGATTCCTAGTCAAAGATGGAGTTCCATACGAGCAGGACAGAAGACTGCTTTTTTGCATATAAGTGATCCTATGGATCTGTGCTAAAATAAAATTAAAGGCTTATTTTTTGTGCTAGTTTATGTAAAAGCCGAAACACAAGTGTTCCTTACACATGGGTTTTGTTATGAACTGTTATTCCTCATTACACAATACCCTTTTCCCCCATTGTATAGCAGACAAGTGGACTATTTTCCAAAGGGGTGTGCTTGGATTATTCTTGTCCTACAGACTGCTTCTCTGCTGTGATTTATAAGGTTTAAGTGCAGCAAGTCTGTATAATTAGGGTAACAAATCTGGATGAACACTAGAAAGCATCAAAGCAGCACAGAAAAGTTAGTACCTTTGCTGATACTTAGTGGTCATTCTGACTTTTGCTGTATTTTATGCATGAATGTGCGCACACACAGACACACACACCGAACTTACAGAGATGTAGTTCAGTTATAGAATTCCAGGGAAAGGAAGTATTTAGGAACTTCGATTATTTGGGACTTCATATTTTTACTTTCATACAAAAAGCGCCCAGCATCTTTTAGGAGCGTTAACATGACTTGGCTATTTGGGATGTCTTTTAGCAATTAAAAAGACCTTGTGCATTCCAGTGATATTTTGTCCATGTTTTTTAGACTGTTATTTTTAAGTATGTTAGGCAGGCTCCTGATGTCGCAGTAAGCATGTGCTAAATCTATGTGCCTGATTTTAAATATGCTTCCAATAATACATTTCCTTTAGGGACTGACTTTTAGTGGTCCGAGTCCTGCAAACTTTTGATCTTGGAATTGCAGCACTCTGACAGAGATACAATAACATATACATTAGATAATGGTACTATGTAAAATGTACATGGCAAATATTGTGTACAGGTAGTCCTTGCTTTATGTCTATTCAGCAATCGTTCAAGATTACAAGAGCACTGAAAAAAGTGACTTATAATTAGTCCTCGCACTTATGACCATTGCAGCATCCCTATAACACCTAATGGTGATTTGGGTGTTTGGCAACTGGCAGGTACTTATGATGGTTGCAGCTTCCCAAAGTCACATTATTACTATTTATTTATTTCCAAGGTCACATTATTACTATTTATATATTTATATGCTGCCAATCTGTTGGCAGCTCACAACATTTTAACATTTTTTTAAAGCATTTTTAACATTTTTTAACTTTTACAACTTCCCAGCTGGCTTCTGACAAGCAAAGTCAATGAGAAAGCCCACAGGAGATTGTAAGTCATAGTCATGTGATGTCTCACTTAATGAACGTGAAAAAAGGTGGTAAAATTGTCATGCGATGCCTCAGTTAACAACTGCACCACTTACAATGAATTTTCCAGTCCCAGTTGTGGTCATTAAGTCGAGCACTACCTATATAGATATACTGTAAGATCATTACATTTAATAATTACCTTGCCCCAAAATTCCCTCTCTTTTGTATTTTGTCTTGTCTTTACTTTTCATTATACTGTGTTCTCTTGCGCGGTGAAAAGGCACTAAGATGGTTGTTACTTTTTATCTGGTATACAATAGACTGAAGTAGGAGCCACTATGTTAATGTTAGTCTTAATTCTAGACTCTACCACACTTGCACATTCTCAGTGTATAATATATATAGAAAACACTTCTTCATTATGCTACTAACCTTATAATGTACGTCACTTTTTTTCCCTTTCGTAACTTGTTTTTTTAAATTACATTTTAATTAAATAGTACTATCTAATTATTTTGCCTGTGGCTCTTCATAATTTAATTTGTTGAGGGTGACTTTAGTTTATCTTGGTTTGTTGACAGGAAAAGAGAGAATTTTAAAATGTATTTGGGCTTTGATTGATTTCTGGAACCTTTATTTGAATTTACAAGTAAGTTAAAACATGTTTTAGAGTAATCTGGTGAGAAGTAGATGCTTTTTATTTTTGCCTGAAAAGTCATATTTTGACTTTTTAAAGGTGTTATGTCATATTTTTGCTTAATTTTGTAACAAACATATTTTGGTCATTGGCAATTCTCCTGATAAGCCAGCAAGTTTGAGCTAGCAAAGAAAGTGAGAATTTGCCTGTTTTTTGCTTTTTCTTATTCACTCCCCAACTCAGGGAAGGGTGTGTATGTGTGTAAGAGAGAGACAGAGAAAGGTAGGAACAAAGGGTTCTCCCCTGACAGTCCTGAAAAAAGGTGAGAATTTGCCTGTTTTGTTTTCTTATTTGCATCCCAACTCAGGAGTGTGTGTGAGGGAGAGAAAGGGAAAAGGGTTCTCCCCTGACCAGGCCTGAAAAATGGAGAGGATTTACCATTTTTTCTCTTTTTCTCTATTGCTTCCCAACTCAGGTGTGTGTGTATTTGAGGTAGTAGAGTCACATGAGAGCTGCAATCTGATTTCAACATGCCTAAAAGTAGGTGTTCAGCAAGTGCAAAATTACGGCATCTTGTTCAAGAATATGGGGAGCAGATTTTCAGTAGTGAGGGTGATATTTTGTTTTGTAAATTGTGTGAAGTTAAAGTTTCGGCCCAAAAGTGTTTTAATATTCAACAACGTTGTGATACCACAAAATATAAGAATTGTTTAGCAAGATTTACCTTTGCTGAGAACAGGCAATGTCTCCTTTTTGAGAGAGCTGCTTCAACTGCAGGTTCATCAAATACCCAATTAGAATTTTGTAAGGATCTCTGTACAACGATGGCTACTTCAAATATTCCTTAAGGAAATTAGGTGAGGCATGGTGGTGCAAGTGGTTAAGAGCTCGGCTTGCTGGCTGGAAAGTCGGCTGCCCAAATTCAAGACCTGGAGTTGCCATGCAGCAGGGTGAGTGCCTGCTGCTTTAGCTCCCGCCCACCTACTGGTTTGAAAGCGCACAAGCGCAAGTAGATAGGTACTTCCCCTTCCGGTGGGAAGGTAACAGTATCCATGCACCTTTGGCGTCTAGTCATGCTGGCCACATGACCATGGAAGCTTCCCAGGACGAACACTGGCTCTTTGGCTTGGAAACGGGGATGAGTACTGCACCCTAGAGTCAGTCACGACTGGCAGGGTCACCTTTACCTTTTACTAGCCTCAGACACTTTTTGGAGAAGTACACCAGTCACCTGATTCCAAATGAATCAACTCTAAAGAAAAATTACATCTCTGCCTGTTATGAAGATGTATATCGGGGAAATAAGGACTGAACCATGTATGAAGCGGGGGATCAGTCTTGAGTTATTGCATATGATCAAGCAAAGGAGGGGCATTTCACAATAGGATCATTAGCTATAACCCAAGGTCAGGAGCTTTGGCAGCTAGAAGGAGAAATTCTTGTAATCACACAGAGCCATTAAAGCAATAGATTAGAATTATGTTAGTTTCAGTTCCTTTCATCCCAACAGTTAGAAAAGAGATCTGCTGTTGACAACAGTACGATAAGGGTTTCAACAGATGAAACAAGTGAAGATATGCAGCCAATATTATTACTGGCACTCTGAAATGTAACAAGCCTGGTGAAGTATTTCTTCTAACATGTGAAAATATAAAAATTAAACAAGTCCACTGTTGTTATGCTCTTTGATGATTCTATGAAACTACTTTGGCTGGATGGTGTAAAAAGGGGAAATGTCCTTCTCTTTGTAAGAGATGCCACTCCATACATGACTAAAGCAGCCAAGGGAAAGCAGAACTTAAACTTCTTTATCCAAAAATGATCCATATCACATGCCTTGCACATGGTTTACACAGAGTGGCCAAAGAGATTTGAAGCAACTATCCCGATGTTTTTGAATGGGAAAAAAATATTAATTAAAGCTCCATTTCAAGTACAAAAGTTCAAAGAAATTGTTCCTATTTTGGCTCTCCCTCCCCAACCTGTCATGACACGTTGAGGGACTTCGCTGGATACAGCTATGTATTATTCCACAAATAATTCTCAAATTTTCCTCCATCAGAATTGTGCAGAATTCCTTTTCTGAAACCTTGGCTGGAAACTTAACATATATAGGATCTAACTTCAGTAGATTATTAAGAGCAATCACCCACCTTGAACTTAGTGGAATGGAACTTAGTGATGCATTGAACATTGTAAAACAAACAGAGTGATTTAAAGCAAACAAAGGGGAAAGTGGCTGAAAAAAATAGTGATAAACTGCAAAGAGTGCTGCAATCTAATCTGAGTTATTCAACACTTTGCAAAATAAGTAACATTCTAAATGGACTTGAAGCAAAATTTGAAGACTTTGAGCCAGAATTTTCTCCAGGTGTTTGCTTTTTTCAAATTTGTTCCTATAACATCTTGAGATGTCAAACAGAGTTTCTCCACATACAAGAATATACTGGTGGACAACAGAAGTGCAATGCAATTCTGCTGTTAATGAAAATTAATTCAGGAATGAACATTTTGCTTTTAAAATGTTCATTTGATTCCTTTGATTCAATACTAGCATTTCTGCACTGGAAGTGAAGTGAAGAAGAAAAAATCTTTTGTGTGTGTTGACAGATTTTTAAAAATTGGGTGCTAATTTCATAAAAATTGTAAAGTCATATTTTTTGTTTAAAAGTCATGTTTTTGGTTTAATTGGTCATATTTAAATGACAGTAAACTTTGACAGTAAACTTTGCAATAAACTTTAAATTATTTACCACTGGGCCAAGTTTTTCTCTGTCTTTGCCTCAAATTTTCACGATAAAATGTTTTTTTGTTGGTTTTGCTTTCTATTAAATTCTTAATTCTTGAAAATCTATCTGATTAGCAATCTCATTGAGGGTTTTTAAGTGGCATAACCACTATCTCTATCTCCTGGTTTCTAGCCTGGTGCCTTAATCACTACGTACCTCAAGCTAGCTCCCTAAGCCATACAACGTGATCCCTAAAGTAGGCTTATGTAAAAGGACACACATACAAAAGAATGTATACCTTGGATTTTGGTGTCATTTGTCCCTCTGGCTTCGAGTAGGGGTCCCTAAGGCCATCTCCCAGAGTTAGTATTGCACTCGCACACATCTGGGAAAAGGAGTTATTTTCAGTCAAGCCTGACACCAGCTACTTTTCCTCAGAGAAAATCCCCTTTTCTTGAATTGTACATAATATATAAAATGTAACTCTTCCTTTGCTTTTTGTCCTGTTTACAGATTAGCCAAGCAAGGAGATGCTTGTCTTTTCTAAATGAGTGACACAGATTTAATAAGAGCACCAGTCTTTTTTAGGTGTATCAAGGTTAAAGAACTAAGAAAAAAAGCAAAAGAAAATAGCAATGACTTCTAAGGGAATTATCCCAGCTGCTGTTCCTTCAATCCACCCAGAACAAAGAGAGAACAAATAGTAAAATGTAGCAAAGAAACCATAGCTCAAAACATTTTCCTTAAAACAATATCCAAAATTATAATCTGCAGCTAACTCCACTGTTCCTAACATTGCCCTAATTTTCCTCAATCTCCAATCCTGTCTTCGAGCTAGTCCAGTAAGAGATGTTCCTGTGACAGGAAGGCTCGATTAAGGTCAGCTGATGCCCTGAAGCATAGCCCCACAATGGTGCTGATGTTCAGTTCAGGCTATAAACATCTTGCAAAGAAAAGGTTTAAAACTTTCAGAGAGACCCCACCTTAATTAACCCACTAAGCTGATTGGAAGTTCCTATTGCAGTTTCCAAGATTCTGTACTTGACTCCTAAAACTCCTTTTTAAAATCTGCACAATTCTTGCTTCCATGACTGCGCGCTGTGTACGGGAACTGATGCTATGTGGTTGTCATGCATCACTGCTGGATTTATTTCCTGTCTTTTATCCTAGATTTTATC
Organism: Acrochordus granulatus; assembly: GCA_032468055.1. Lineage (NCBI taxonomy): Eukaryota > Metazoa > Chordata > Lepidosauria > Squamata > Acrochordidae > Acrochordus > Acrochordus granulatus. The sequence goes on along the minus strand of JANHZU010002866.1, from coordinate 92,409 downwards.
TAGTCCTAGGAATTGGGAAGAAACAATTCCTACGTATTAGCAATTAAAATCATTATTATTAGTAACTGTTGAATCATACATTGAACAAAAAGACTTCGAGAATACAGTATATGAAAATATTCTAAAAAAACAAATTTAACTTTCACAGGACAGAACACAGATGATAAACATATAAACCTTTGGACAATGTTACAGGACAGCCTTACCACATAAAACTTTTTCAATATAATAAGAGTATACTATTAGTGTATTGAGTACAAGCACATAGATGCCATAAATCAACAACTACATCAATTAAATAGATTTGTCCTGCTTGCTTATGAATAGACAAATTCATCGTGATTTGCATAATCCAATTAAGTTGCAGCTAAATAAAGAAGAATCTTTGGAAGACTTGCTCCCAGTAATGTCAATGTGGTAT
>JANHZU010002866.1:22239-33071 GCA_032468055.1 Acrochordus granulatus | reverse complement strand
ATAATATTTGTAGCTCAGGGCTGAACTATGGGTCATTGGTAGTCTCTGAACTTGGTTGTTTTCTTGGAGATGTTTCATTACATCATTATGTAGGTAACATCATTAGTGCTAGGTTTCTAAAGCATTTGATTAGTACTGATGATGTCATCTAGTTGGGTAATGAAATGGCTGCGAAAAACAAGCTCACAATCATTGGTCCACATGGGATTTGGGGATGATTTTCTTCTTCAACATGCTTACCTATTGAATGTACATTTAAGGTTCTATGGCAAGTGATGGCTTTGGAAATGAATAGATGTTACACTGGAACAGCAGCAGCAGATGAGGGGAGAAATGGAAAGGCACTTGAAAGTTACTGGACAGGCAAACCAGTGGGGTATGCAGTGCTGGTTATCAGTGGCAGCAGCTCAGATGATCAGAGGGAAAGAGAGGGCTGGAAACATGAATGAGATATATTGGCTGAGGCAAGCTGCAAAGGAGAGTAGGGGGAGGCAACTGTTACTAGTCTTGATGTACACCCCTGAAATGCAGAACAAATGTTCCAGACTTTGATTCTGATGAATCATGGCTGGCCCAATAACGGTTCAGCACAAAAGGGAAATATATTTTGTTTCAAAACTAGAACAAAGTATCACATTCCAAAAGTTCTGCAAAATTGTTTGGATCAGCTGCAATTTGCCAAAATGAACTCCATGTTTTGTTCTAGATTTTTGCTGAAACAAGAGCCAGTGGGTTGTGCAAGATGGGTGCGTATCACTCCCTGTTTCCCCCTCTCTCAACAGCTCGCAGCATGACTTACCCATCAACTTACTATTTGTTGCCAGTGTCTGGCTTTTTCTGGTTATCATTACTGCTATTTGCTAACACCCATTTCTGCCCAGAACAATCACCATTTCTTTCCATCTCTTGCAATCCTGTTCTCAAAAAACAGCCCAGAGTTCCAGATAAAATATCAAAATATTCAAAACGCAAGTTTTATTTTGGAGATAGACTACCCAAAGCCATACATTCTGCACATGGAAGGACTTATGATTTACCTTTGCTTGTGGGCATGAAGTGTCAGAAATCACTCAGTGACCACCAGTAACTGTGGTGGTGCTGCAGTGGCCACAAGCTTGCAAATACAACAGGTTTGAAGATCCTTAAACTTTCAGTTTCATTGGGGTAATGGATCATGGATTTTGTACACATTTTTTAAGTTTGTACAACTGAGGTATCTTGATTCAAAAATTTTGCCCTATGTTGCTCAGTTTTGGCTAATTGAAGGTTACAAACAAACAGGAGGTAGTTTTAGTGATATATAAATGGAAGTAGCATTGAATTTGAACAGCTCAATTTTTTGCTTTCCTGAAAAGGAAGATTATGAAACCAAAGCCAAAAGTTGTAAATATAAACTTCTGAAGTTTTTTTTATTTCTTGTACATGAGAAATTTTATCACACTATTTACATATCTTTAAACTATAATACGGTTACATGTGTACAAAATATGCTCATTCTTACAAAAAAGTATATACTAATAGCAACAATACTAGGGAGGAGAATCAAACTATTCTTCAGTTCAATGTGCAAATGACATAAAAATAGAAACACTACAGCTCTACAGGTAGTATTTCCTGATAAATTATTTAAATAGCATATCTACACAGATAGAAGATTAGCTATTCCAACAGTTATGAAAACAATAATTTATACAAATTCAAGGAATGGAATACAAGATGTCAGAGAAAAAAATCTAACACAATATAAGAAATTGTTCTCAGCACAGTTCCAGTGCTGTTTTTTAACTGGGAATATGAATTTTGACTATATACAACTTGTAATATCTTTTTTTAAAAAACTTAGTACTACAGTAGCTTTAAATTTTGTTAGATAAACTCTGCTTGATCCAAAGGTTTTTTTCCCCATTTTTCAGTCACACAATAATGAGGTAATATTTGTATACAAAAAAATTGCCTTTGACATTCTTCATTTTCTAGAAAAAAGGTTGTAGAGAAAGTGATGCTAATCTTACACAATACACAATTAATATTCCTGACATCCCACTTATGCAATACATCTTCTGCAACATACACTGCTGAGAAAATTAGGTATTCTGCAATTCGGTATCCTCCAAAAAGCTTTTTTAAAAATTGGCATATTGAACATATCATAATCTTACCCAGCAGTAATACGAAGTTGACAAGGCCAACAATCCACTCTGAATATCTCCTGTGCAGGTAAGTCAAAGGATTGTGGCCAATGGTAATTGGAAACTTTTTTTTCTTGACAGATAGGGACAATCAACATTTTTATAATTTTCTGCTTTGGCAATACAACAGTAAGTAGTTTGTTTGGTTACTTTGTCAACTGTCTTGCACAGAGGAAGAAAATACACTGAGAACAATTCCTTATTGTTCCACATTGCTTAGGGGAACTTACTCTTTGCAAATTAAAATATTCTTACAAGTAACCATCAAAGTTCATTTAGAACAATAAATAACCTTTATTTACAATCTTTCTGTCATAGAAACATGTAGCAAAATGGATAGTCTTGACGCATTGTTTCTTTTTAATCTATAGTCTTTTGTTATTCAGAACAGGCAGGATAGGTAAAAAATAAATATTTTACATTTATTTTATCTACAAATGTCTTCTACAAAAACCATTTTTGGAACATTTTTTAAACTCTTGCATTTTGTAGAACAGAATTTTGTATTTAATTGTATTCATTACTCATTGTGCTTTTGAAACTTCAATAATAATTCAAAAAACAAGTTACTTGAAGGCCACCACAAGTGCTAAATTGAGATGAAAGTGCTCTTTGACACTTTAATATTCTTCCTAGATCTGCATGAGAATCAGATCATGGATGCACTGACCCAGGAAATCTTGCTTTTCTCATATGTTCCTTGCTGTCCCCTTTCTCATAATGTGCTTCACATTACGTGCCTTCAATCTAATGTATCAAGATTGTTGTTTCATTTGCTCCATAATACAATTTTTATTGTTAATATTGCATCTGGATAGTTAGCAAGTATAACTAGCAAGTATTTTCCTATGCAATTAAGCAAAGCAGGCCTTATGATAGAAACAGAACTAAGATGTAAGCATAAGGTGATCCGTACTGCTCAATTCAGTGAGGCTTGCGCCTGAGCAAATATGTACTGGATAATGTTCCAGAAGACAAGTATGTAACAATTCATCCAATTTACCTTGACATAAACCTTAGGGAGCATAGTCCTCTTTTAGAAAATAGGCAAACTCAAACCTAAATGAAACCTTCTTCCTTTCCTCCTCCTACTGTAGGTTGAAATTTCTGGTTAATTTTTAAGTAGTCCACAACACATCATAAAGATATCCTTATTACAAAAGTGCTGCTCCATTGGACCTCCAGTTAAAAAGAGGCAGTGACAATGCCCAGCGATGCGAACGTCTTTCTCAGAGAAATAACCATTCATTTCTCAGTGGAGGAATGTCTTTGTTCCTGAAAGACAGTTTCAGAAGTCAGATGGGAAGATCTGCAGATTTCCTCTCTCAAAAGCATTCCCTTAAAACAGGTCATGTAGTCTGAGTCTCATGAAGGCAGGAAGAGAGGGATGAGTAAAAAATACAAAACAAAAACAAACGATCCCAGCATTCCTAGAAATTTAACAGTTCCAAAGGTGCAATATCAGCATTTTGAATTTCTGTAATTAAATGCCTTTCAATCATGGATCTACAAAAAAGAAAAAAAGACAATCTATCAGTTGTTTATAATACAGTATATGATAAGGAAGCAATTACAGTTACAGGTAAATTTCTAAAATAGGTCTCTATTTTATATGTTGATTATTTATTGTGTTGGTTCTTGTTCAAAAAAGTGCAGTTACTTCAAAGAAAAGTATGCCAAGATATTAAGCATACTGCTTTTCTAATGAAGCAATTACCCAACTCAGACCACTGAAATTTAGGCAGTTATTTCTCTATATCCAAAATAGCATGGTCAACATATGTTGCCTTTCTTACTGGTCCTAGCAGAAAGGAACTGTGAGTTTTACTTCAACATCTAGAGGAATTTATGTTACTACTCCTAATTACTGAACATTGAAAAAAGATTCAGTTCTGGTCACTTCATGCAAAATGGCAACACTCTCTTTGCCAAAAACAGGCTGGATTTCTGGACTATGCAATCAAACCGCTGGTTATATAATGGCACTTCTCTTTCTCCTTTGCATTAGAGTTTCCCAATATTCCTAATATTTGGGTGTGGTGGCCAAGTGGTTAAGAGGCTGGGCTTGTCGGCTGGAAGTTCGGCAGCTCAAGTTTAAAACCCAAGTGCCACTGCGTAACGGGGTGGGTTTCTGCTACTTGCTCTACCTCCTGCCAACCGAGCAGTTTGAAAGCATATAAAAATGCAAGTAGATAAATGGGTACCACCATCAATGGGAAAGATAAGAGTGTTCTGTGCACCTTGGCATGTGGTCATGCCGGCCACATGACCACGTAAGCGTCTTCAAATAAATGCTGGCTCCCTTGGCTGTGAATCAGAGATGAGCACCACTGCCTAGAATTGGCTATGACTGGCAGTTGAAACCTTTATCTTTACTAATATTTGCTCAGAAATGGACAATTCATTCTGCTTACAGAAGCCATTCTGATGTTGCTAACACAATTCAAAGCAATTTAATTATCTTTGTATCTTATTTGAAACTGAATACTAAACAGTTTTTCCCCCAACTAATGTTCACTGTTATCACATGGAAGATGAGAGCTTTTTCATCAAATGGCCTGACGGATGCTAAGAATGGAAGGAGCACATGGGGAATCACCTTAAAATTAAGGACATTTTCTTATCCAGTAAATACAACTCCTGTAAATACACTTATTTATATTTCTTAAGTGTGAGCTTAAAATGAGCTTTAAAAACATTGAGTTTATAAAGATATACTTATGATAAAATATATCAAGATATTAAATTTAGCAAAATAAGATTATTCATATATGTTTATGGCTCTTACCTTTGCACTCATATTTTAGATCAGAGAAGAACACCATTTCTTGAGAGAAGACAAATAGTCCTAAGCGACCACCAGCGTAGGTTTTGTCATAGATGGGGCCTGAATCAGCCATGATCTTCTTTCCTTCATACATTACTACTCTGTAAGGAAGAGCAATGTTTAAACTTAAGCATGAAATAATATGTTTACACTGTGACTGTGAACAAGCCTTTCCCAAAATATGTTAAGTGTTCAGTATATCTCTGGGATACTTACCTAATGTAGCCAGTTTTTGGCCTGTGACTGAGACGCCATCTGTAAGCAGTGAAATCTTTCCAACCTATATGACGAGGGTCATGCCACAGAGTCTTCACCTGAAATGGAAATGTAAAGCTGAATTATGCACTGTATTTACATTTTACATATGGCCTGGAGCTAAACCATGGAAATTCAGTCTCATACTTGACAAAAAGGAGAAGAGATATAAACTATATGTGTTAGAGCATCCTGCTCTTCATGTTTTTATTTGTAATGCATATTGTATGTTTGGGTATTCTGAGAATAATGCACAAATTTAAATTTGGATAAGACTAAAAAGCACTGGGAGCACAACTCTAGTTTTTCCTTTTCTTCTATCATATTATAATTTTAATATTTTAATGTCCAATGTTTTAGTGTTTTAATCTTGTAATTATTTTAATCTGTTAATTATGGCATGGTAATCTGCCTAGAGTCACTTGATAGTGAAATGGACAGCATATAAATTGAATGAATGAATGAATCTTATCACTTTTGACCAGGGCTCCAAATTAAAACATATTCAGAATTTCAAATATCTGAAATATTTTAAGTGAATTTTGAGAAAAAATATTTAGCGAATTATACAAATAAAATCCCATTAGTAATAACAAATCTCTGATAGCTAATTCATGGTATACAGCTTTTTATACCAACTGATCAATTCCAGTTGTACTTAGGTATAATCCTTCCATATGTGTCAATTCATAACCATTAAGTATAAAATACTAATGTCTTCCACAGTAATAGTCAGAAAAGTTCTAATTATTTTTGGAAGTTACAACTTCTATTCTGAAGTAATAGAAGAAAACTCATTTACTTAGGAATTCCTATAATCTATCTCAAATCTTAGGTACAGAATGATTTTCTCAGAAAAACTTATTATATTTTAATTTTTTTATTAATAGATAATTCTTACATTAGTGTCAATATATCAAGGTTTTTGAAAATAAAAAATGAGTTTATTAATAATAGAAATTATGTATTACCTGTCCAGTAGTATTTCCAGTATGCCACAAGGCATTACGAAGGTGTATTCCAGGACCTGTGGTGGAGTTTACTACTTTGATAGAAAGACCTGAATATCCTTGAGCTTTAGTTGGCTCTGAATCCCAATAAGATTGGGTAATTTGCTTCCACATGACTACATAGAAACGGCTGCTGGATTGATAGCCAAATATAAAGCCAGCATAGTCATCATCTCTTTCTGTGTTAATGAAGAAAGTACCACTGAAGTCAACAGCATTAAATTCATCAAAACCTGGATGAAAAAAGAATAACTATTAGCTTTCAGATAGATGTCAATTTGTACATTAAAGTCCATTATTTGTAAGGATAGATCTTTTACTTAACATCCATCCTTCCATCTATCATCTTAAAGAAATTAAAATAGGTTTAAGAGTTTTGAATTAAAAACTTCTAATGAAAATACCCTAAATATATTTTCTGTATGATCATGTCTTTCCCCACACTATTTGAATCTGTTTTCACACTTAGAATTTATTCGCACTATTTAAGTATTTTTACACAAGGAACTGGAATTAAATTGAATTAATTTAGTTCTTAAGTGCATTTTAAATGTTTTACATCCATTGCACTGTGCCTTTCCAGCGAAGAAAAAATTGAATAGGCATTACTGAACAGGCATCCAGTATTCAGAAAGAGTTTCTGTATGTTTATTTAGAATTAAGTTCTGTTACGCAGACTTACTATCCTATTTGATATTGTTTAAAGGGCATAATCAACATGATTATTAATTTCTGAAATCAATGTTTTTATCCTTGCTCACTTTCCTTCAGTGTGTAAGTCCAAGTGTCTGTTCCAAAACTTGAGCAGTTGGTATTTTTAAGGATATAAACAAAAACTTTTTTTAAAATAAAATCTTGAAATAGTTGAAAACTGCGATGAAGTGAAGGTATGTGAATGTGAGGATGAAGAATACCTATATCCAAATACAAGAGTACAGTATTTGTTGGACAGAGAAAGATAATTCTCGACAGATGTGTATGCACACATGCATGCATAAAAGAATCCAAAACTTTCATGCTCACCAACAGCAAGTCCAGGATCACAGTTGACAGTCTGAACCAGTTCTTTGCCTTTGTGGCGAACAACCCAGTTGGGATCATTTTGAGCTGTGCCCTTAGGATCCAAGGGAATCATCTGGAACCGGCGGAAGTCTGTCTCACTTATGTCAACATTCTCAGGACAGATATCATCAGCGTCATTAACTTTGTCATTGTCAAAGTCATCTTTGCATGCATCTCCACGCCCATCACCTGGAAAAAGGAAGGGGGGATAAGGAGGGAGTCCAGAAAGACAGAAATGAATATCAGAGCCAAATGTGGCACATTTTAAATTTCCACTATCATGTATCTCGAGAAATTATACGTATGAACCAATTCAAGAATTTAGCTGAGTGACTGGAGCTCTTGGTAGCTAGCAGTAACTTTTAAGTAATAGTAACTTTTAAATGTTGAAATAGAGGGACCCCTTGGGAAATGTTTTAATTGATTGCTGTTTTTCTCCAGACTTTCTGCTTCTATTATTTTTTTCTGGCTGTATCCTATGTGCTATTCAGAGTCATACAAATTGGGGGTAGCAAGCTACTTGTTCATATTAATGCTTTTTAGTAATTTATATTGAACACTGCATGACATACCCCAATATTATGCAATATCTTTCAGTTGGATGCCAGTTGTCTTTCTTACCATCCAAATCCACCTGCTCTGGGTTTGGAACCAATCTGCAGTTATCCTTTTCATCGGGAACGCCATCATTGTCATCATCATGGTCACAGGCATCACCTTTCCCGTCCTTGTCATGGTCAACTTGGTTAGCGTTGGGCACATAAGGACAGTTATCTAGATTATTCTGGTGGCCATCTTCATCGATATCCTGGTTGTCATCACAAGCATCACCTACACGATCAGAATCTGAATCCCTCTGAAAGCAAAATGCGGGAAAAAGTTAGGATGAGCATTTAAAAGCACTGGAAAAGAGCACCTTGAAACATGAGGCAATCCAGGGCCCTCTTTATGGGCTGAGCCTCCAATGGTCTAAGAGAGTCCTTTGTTTCAATAGCATTGTGGAAGAGCAGTTTTTGCACACATGGAACTTTAGTGAGGCGAATGGATATAAATCTGTATATATGGACACTAATGTGCACTCAAAGTTGGAATTATTGGGGATTCTAGCTCTGCATGCAATTCATCTATAACTGATGACAAATAAGCTCTTAATACCCATTCAGTTTGTTTTGGAGTATGGGAAGAAATATTTATGCTATGGCTTCTATTACACGTAGCACATTGCTGAGGTTGGAAGCAAATGCTCCTTTTCTAAAATGTAATCAAACAGTGTTCAGATGGAGGAGGCAATATTAAACAATCTTAGATTGTCTGGCTTTGTTTCGCTGCTATTAATTTATAGCCCCACCAGCATAACTGAATGGCTTGAATAGTCTTTGCTAAATTGAAATAATTGAAACAAGTAGCTGTAGATTTATCCTACAGGTTATCCCCTGCTGGTTAAAAGGATATATACAGTCTCACAACATGATTGGTTTCCAATATAACGTACCACACCGGACAGTATGATAGATTGTGAATATTCTTATGATGAAAATCTGTTTCAGAGGACTAAGTTGTCGCTGAAACTAAAGTTCACTTGTTTTTTATATGATCCATTTCAAAATTAACAGGCTATGGCTGCTTAGCACGAAACAAAGCCAGACAATCTAAGATTGTTTATTAGATGTGATGGGCTGAACCTCCCCATTTTCTTAGCCCTTAAGCAAGTAAAAAGTACCTTGAGTTTTTCTAATAACAAAAAACCCCACTGATGATGTAAGTTATGTACTGCTATATCCTTAGTGAGCTGTTTTGTGTGTGTACTTTTTTGTAAAACTAAAATCCTAGTCACAGGACATAAGTCATAATACACATATACACACAGAGAAAATGTTTTTGCAAACTGACTGTATGTTGTTTGACATGTTACATTATTCTTTATTGCTAGATTCCTGAAATACTTACATTGGAAAACAATAGTTTGCATTTTTTATTTTATTTCATCTGCATTTAATAACACTTGCAACCTCTATATAGGCCTCTCTTCCCAATTTTTAGTTTTAACTATACTGCTGGCTGATGTGGTTGCATCATACTACAAAATATAATTTTTCACCTGAGTATGGTGTAGCGGTTAAGGTATTAAACCAATGCTGAGAAGACCCAGTTCAAGTTCACCCTCAGCCATTGAAATTATATTGTTAATATAAAAATAAGACAATGTACTATGTATGCTAAATTTCCCTAATGAAGGATAGAATATAAATTTAATGAAAAAAAAATAGTTACCATATGATTTTTCCAACAGTACCACATACCTCATTTAACAAGATTTTATATTAATAATTTGGGGGCTGAAAAATCTTAAGAGTTTTAGTTTTGAAAGATACTCTCTATATATCACTCTTATATGTCATAAGAGTTGACATATGTCGCAGTGTTGCACATGACATTCAGTAAATTAGAAGATTAAATAAATTGATTGTCCAAAGATGATTAAGCTGACCTGATCTGGATTATGTTCCATTGGACAGTTGTCACACTGATCTCCAACACCATCCAAGTCTGAATCTTTCTGATCCACATTGTACACATATTGACAGTTGTCTCTTTCATTAAGAATGCCTAGAAATGTAGAGGAATCCATTCAGGCATCTTTAATGGTAAACATATCTAGATAATATGTTACTGCAGAAAAGTAATAAGACAATGATTTATCGAGGCCACACCTACAAACCAAATAGGATGTGCTATAAAAATAAAACTTCTGTAGAAGCTACCATATATGACATGAAGTAAGTAGACGAAAAACATGGATCCAATTAGAATTTGCTACTGCAAAAGCATCCCCAAAATAGCACAGTTAAAACATTTAAATTAGTTTATTTTTAATTTATTTGTCTGAACTGTGCAGTTCATTTTGGCATATCCAGAACATCATACAGGCAAAGGCAAACTCTAGATAACTCATGCCATAATAGGAAAAAAGAAAATGAGAAGCAATCAAACTTTACCATCTCCATCAATATCCACAGCACAGGCATCCCCTTCTCCATTGTGGTCAGTATCAATCTGAAGAGGATTGTGATTGTATGGGCAATTATCACAGCGGTCACCAACATCATCCCTATCATAGTCATACTGTTGTGGATTGTAATTGAATGGGCAATTATCCTGTAGACGGAAAATTTAAAAGCCCTGTTAAAACATGCTTAGGTATTGGCATAGGCAATGTCATAAATACCTTATTCCGTAGATTTACTACAGTAAGAATGGTGGTAAAGGCATGTTGTGAGGATTATTTCTTGTGTAAATGAAGGGTGAGCAGTAACAAAAGTGGTATGTGATGTAGCATTCATATGTTATTGCAAAACGGCCCTTTTTTCAATAAAATACTCTTTTTAGATTTAGATAATTATTTCAAACCACTGCTGAAGACTTGCTGCTTTTTAATTTTGTACCACAGATTCATCCTCCTTCCCTTTTATGTATTTTGCATTCCTGATT
>JANHZU010002865.1:119604-130701 GCA_032468055.1 Acrochordus granulatus | reverse complement strand
AGAAATGATTGTCCCTAACATCTGAAACAAGTAACAATGATTAACACACGATATAAAGCAGAAACAGAGCAAACTAACCAGCACTTACAGATCTGCTCCAAGGCTGCTGCTAAGCCGGCTGCTGTCCAGCGCCCCCTGCTGGCTCAGAGGATTGGCTGCCACCGCTGCTGAGGCAAAACTGCCTTTTCCCTCAGCAACGCCTTTCTGGGTGTCTTTCATGGGCAGTTTGGAAATGTTTCTTGCCTCCGTACTATGAGGGGAGAAGAGACTATGATAGGGGGAATTTCTGCTTTATTTTGGGTGAGGACAAGAACAATTTCTGCTTTGTGTGTGTGTGTGCGCATGCGCGCTTTGAGAACAATCCCAGCTGGCAGGGGAGAGGGATTGTTCTCAAAGGGGAGTCCTTTGAGAACAGGAAAGGGGGAGGGGACTGCCTGGAGAGACAATCTGGAGTCTGAAGTCTTGGGAGTTCCTTCTCTTGAACGCCTTTCACTTAATTTATGATGTTTACGCAGTGAGAGACTGTCAGCTCCATTGTGAGATTTCCCATGTGAGCTCATTGTGTAGTGCTCATCTTACGATCAGGATGGTGAGTGCATTCTGGCAAGGTCAGTCACACGCACACCTCTCTCGTGCTTCTCGGTGATTTCCTTCTTCAGGTAATCAATTAAGAACCACCTTCTTATCGCCTTTCATTTCACACTTCTTCAAGAGGCTTCCCATACACACACACATTCACAGTACAGCACATGCACAGTAACGGAGTAAACCACATGGCAGCATAGGCAGAACGTGCGTGCACTTGCTGCCTATACAGCAATGGAGTAAACCACATGGCATTTCCTGAACGGGAAATACAGAGCGCACTGACTGATGACGTGTAACTTATCATGCTAAGTTTGCTTGTCTTGTGAGTTGCCGCTCGTCTAGTGGAATAAATTTTATTAATTTTTTTGGCTCGTCTTCTGAGATGCTCGTCTTCTAGGGTTCCACTGTATTATCCTATTACTGTTATACTGTTATTTTAACCTGTTTACTGAAAGAGTGTATGCTGACTGAAGTTAATTGTGACTGAAGCAGCATGTAGAATGGATACTAAAATAAATAACATTTATAAATATGATAGTTCTGCCTTCTTAGTGCATTAACTTTATTTTCAACACTAAATTAATCCCTTTAAAGCTTTTTAATTTATTCAGATAAATAAAGTAAGACTTCACTATTTACTATGAAAATCAGATCCTTAAAAGGAGGTATAAAAGAGCAAGCCCCATTATATCAATAGTGAGCAATACTGAATTGGTAGCCAAAGCAATGATAACATTCTTTTAAAAAGCATTTTCAATTATATTTAACCAAAGTTTAAACTGTGCTTTTAGTTTCAAAACTTTATTGAGTTTGCTGGACTTCTATACTTCATGTGTGGTTTTATACTTTTATAATACTGTTACGTATATGTTTTGCAATCATAACCATTTATCAAAACTGTTAGGTAAAAGCAGGATAATATCCAATGTAAATCTATGGTGTTTTACTATGTTTTACATGTGTTTTATGGTGTTTTACATAGTGTTTTACTGGACAAATTTCCTTTTCACCTTTGCCTAGAAATGGCTGTAATGACTTGCCAAATCTCCTACCTAGGATTCCCATGTACTTGGGAAGAAGTACCAACTGATAGCAAGAAAAAACACTTCCTGTTGATGCAGGTGGAACACAAATAAGACCTGGAGAGTAAAATTTATTCCCAAATAGGAATACATTTTTGTTGCCTAGGAGCATTTTGAGAAGATTTTCTCTCATCCTTCACTGTTTTTTATTGCCCTACACAAGATGCTGCCAGGTGTGGTTTGTTTTGGCTGTCCAACTTTAGAGAGACAGAAAGTAGGAGCCAGCACCACCTGAGATAGCATTACCCATGCAATGCTTTGCAAGGGCTGAACACCTCTGCTTCAAATGCTTCTTAATAACTCCATCAGCTGAGTTGTTAGTCTTCCTAATCAGCAGATGTACAAATGTACAAATATGTACAAGTATTTGTATATTTAAAAGAAATGTGTAAGTACAAATTAAAAAAATTCTAAAGAATAAAACATGCCTCACTAGGAACACTGGGATAAACAGTAGGAGACACAAGCTAATTGTGTCTCCTAGCATTTGTAGGAGGAAAGTCAGGTTAGTCTGTGACAGCCCAAAATCAGAAGGAATCTGGTAGCACAAGCTTTTGCTGAATATGTGTTAACAAATTGTGTATGTGTACGAATGTCTGCAGACACATTACATAAGACAAATATTTTTTTCCCTTTATGTGAAGACTTGGAGAACATTCCAGGACAGATCTGAGGCAGGCACAAAAAAGGAATGGGGAGAATTTCTCTGTGTGGGAGATACAGTTGCATCTTGTTTGGTCATCTAATACTTCAAATAATGATCAAATATTCTTATCTAACACCTACAGCATCATTGGTGGAGTATATTATAATCTAAAATGCCCCAGTACTATGGTTTGGTTTTAGCTGGCATGGAAAAATATGTTTGCATTGTAATGTTTCACTCAGAATAGCATGGAACTTGTATGTAATACATCCATGTCAATGAAGTTTTAAAGTGGCAAAAGAATATCATATCTTATATAAGACAAGTCAGGATGGCAAGCTTCTGTCTATATAGCCATCAGAGATGAACCAGATTTGATTGCACTTGATTGTTAAACAAAAAATGCAGTGTCCGATTATTAAATAATTCAGATGGACAAATAATACTAATAAAGCAATTTAGACCATCACTTGTAACATGCTATTTGGAGATAATCTAAAGATGAGAGCATTTAAAGGAGATTGAAACAATATTCTGCCAATAATATGCCATTCACAATCAAGAAGCATACTGCAACTTTCCTCTCAATGTAGATGTTTATATTAAGAAGAAATTCATGTAGCACAGGTTATAGCAAGTGTATCTTTTCTACTTCTGAGCTTTGTATAAGTAGAAAGTCTGCAGGAAAATTGTAACTATGTTCAACTGGATGTAAACAGAATTAAGAATCATGATGCCTATCACTGTGATTACATTCAGCTGCAAATTTGCCATCAATTTGGGGAGGTTAGGATAGGGCATAGCCTTTTGCTTCCTTGCGTGTATATGCATTTTGAATGCTTTACGAAAATGATGACAATAATATTCTCATCATCTATTTTTTTTAGCTGTTCATAATAGATACTTCAGATTAAGTGAATAATCTTTCTTCTCTTAGAAACAGGCTTTGAGACTTTAGGAGAAGGAAAATGGACATCAAGGAATAGGAGGCAGTACAGTGGATCCCTGGTAGCAAATGGGAGACAGTTGTAATTTGAAAGAATATGAAGAGTAAATTGTGATAATTGGCAATTGATCACCATAAAAAACAGAAAATAACCTATGCTGACTAAATTTATCAGTTGACAAAGTGTGCTACCCATTAGGAATACAGATTATTGCTGCAACAGAACAGCTACCAAAATTTATCTCTTAGATATAACTACATTTTCTGTACTAAAAGAGCAAACACAAATGTTACATAATTATCCCAGTTTCTAATTTAAATTTGGCAAGATAGCTTTACTGAATCTTTTTATTTCATATAACTTAAAGATTCATTCACCAACTTCAACACCTCTGTAAAAAGAGTAATTTTGAGGAAACCACTTTGAAAGAATTCCTCAGTCTAAAGAGGTCTGACTTACTTATGCAACATTTTCATAAATATTTCATTCAGTTTCCTTCTGAAATGTAGGTACTTTAATTTACTATATATATTCAGTATATAGTAGACAATCTTCAGATTTGCTAAGAAAAACATGCTGCCAAAAATCAACCAAATATGAAAATGTTCTGAACACACATTTTACCCCATTTTGAAAACTTGTTATTTGTTCTTTGAATGTTTTTATAAAAACACATAAATAGAAGAGTTTGCTTTTATGTTATTATAGAACAATAAGTATGTGAATTATCAATTTAGAACTTTCATTAGATGCTTTCAAAAAGCAGATGAAGTCAAATTATCACAACCTATAAGTCCAAGTTGAGATCCCAATCTTTCAGGATCCCACTGATTGCAATCCCAATGTATAAAAATGTATAGCTCCTTTTTAATTATTATGCTGATACATTTGAAACTACAATTAATAGTTTCAAATGAAACAATTAAGATTATTTTTAGTTATCTCCCATTCTGTAAATATAAGTTGTTAAGTCTAGAATGTAGCTTCTGAAATCTGTTAAATTTTACTATTATTTAAATCAATTGTTTTCATAATATGTATATACACATACATACATATATTAAAAACAAACAAACTACTTACCCAACACATACACACACTCACATAGTTTCATTTTACCAGATCCTGGCTTGCTATGTATGAAGCCAGAAATCATGGTTTAAAATAATCTTTAATTGGTTGCAAAATACGTCCATTGCAAAATCTGGTTTGTTTTGTTAGCATATTCAAACTTTTCTTTTAAAAAAACGCTGACACTGGAAGTATGAAGATGTTGGGAAGCCTCAGAGTGGGGATCATATTAACTTTAGTTGGTTTGGGGAATATGTAAAATGAGCTAATAAAGATAGAATAGCAGTTGAGGATGAAAGAAAAGTAAATAAAGTCAAAACGTGATGGTAAGTTGGATGATAGGGAACTGAAAGGGATGAGATAAAAAGATTGGAAAGAAGAAGACTGGAAGAAACATAACAGTTTCATCTGCAATAAGATTATGTTCATGCATAATCTGGTAGTGATTGAACAAGCATACATGAGGTTCATTACCAAAACTTGTCCTATGAACATTTACCTGGCTTACAAATGCTAATGTCACATGCCATGTATCATTCACAAATGCCGACATCACGTGCCATATGATGCCTACAAACGCCAATGTTGCATGCCATATGACACCCACGAACGCTGATGTTGCATGCCATGTGACGCCCACAAATGCCAACATTGTATGTGACCAGTGAGCACTCATGTAGTAATCCTCTTATTGTGCGGAAATGTTAATGGGGACTTTAAAGTCATACCCTTGTCTACCATTTGGAGAACCCATGTGTTTTCAAGAGGAACAACGTGATCAAGAGCAAATTAGGCATTATGTGGAGGGCTAATAGCAAAGCTTGGGTAACTAGGCAATTTTTTGTTGAGCGGATTCATGAAGTGTTTGCCCTAAATGTGAAAAAATACCTTGGGGAAAACAATTGCCGGTCAGGGCTATTCTCGCCATGGACAATGCTTCTGCTCACCCTCCAGGCTTGGAGGAAGATTTGGAGAAGAAGTTCAGGTTCATCACTGTGAAGTTCTTGTCCCCTAATATGACTCCCCTCATCCAGCCATGATCCAATAGGTCATCACAAACTTTAAGAAACTGTATAGAAGGGCAGTTGTCCAAAGTTGCTTTGATATGAAGGATGCAACAAATTTATCCCTCAGGGAGTTCTGGAAAGAATATTTTAACAGCCTGTGTGGCTTAGGCTCATAGAAAAACCCTGAGGGGAAAGTGAGGACTATGCAAACAGTGTGGAAAAAGTTGTGGCCAAAGTATGCAGCTGAAAGGAACTGTGAGGAGTTTGAGGATAAACCTGTGCCCATTGTGTAGGATATTGTGTCTCTGGGCATGTCCATGGGCTTAGAAGTCAATGAAGAAAATGTGAAGCAGTTGGTGGAGGACCACAACACTGAGTTGACCACCAAGGAACTCCAAGACCTTCAGAGGGAGCAGCAACAGAGGACAGTTGAGGAAAAGTCTGAAGAGGAGGAGGGAAGGGAGCATCTTCCTACTTCAGTAATCAAGGATTTCCTTTCCAAATGGGTCTGTGTGCAAAGCTTTTTGGAGATTCATCACTCAAATAAAAAATAATAAACCAAATCACCAACATGCTAAATAACCAGGGCATTTCAGATAAGTGTTAAGACGCAGGCAAAAGCAAACATCCCTGGACAGGTTTTTAGTGCGACAGAAACCCAGTGAATCTGAAGCAAGTTCTAGTGAGGGAAAGAGGCAGAAGAGAGAAAGAACTCCAGAAGGACAGTTACCTGTGGTTCTTATGAAAGATAACTCACCTTCCAAACACTAGCATCCCTCTCTCCCTCCTCTCCGCCATCCAGCCTGCTGCACCCCAAAGCTTTGCACATAACAAGTAAAGTGCACAAATTAAATTTTAATTTCTTTCAGTTTTAGTTACATTTATATTCATTTCATTTTTTTTGTCCTTTAAAAGGTTTAACTGTGTTGTTTAAGTATTATTTTTAGTAAGAGGAACATCCTTATACAACTTTACATAGGCAATTTTCTGGGGATCTGGAAGGGATTATCTACTTTACATTTTTTCCTATTGGAAAACTATTAACAACTCAGTGGACAAACAGCTTTTTGGAATTAAATTTGTAAGCTGAGATTTTACTGTAGATAAATAAGTACCACCTCAGTGGGAAGGGTCCATCCCCTTCATAGCATGGGATGAGGTTACCTGAGAAACTGTGTCACTCCAATGGTGAGTTCCTGTCCCACCAGATTTAGCAGAAGAGACTTCCTCCAGATCCTGTCAGCCAAGGAATTTAGGCTAGTGGGTTCAAGGAGAAGAGCCTTTTCTGCTGTGGCTCCTTCCCTGTGGAACACCTTGCCCCCAGAGGTGAGATCTGCCCCCTCCCTTATGTCCTTCCGTAAGGGACTTAAGACCTGGCTCTGTCAATTGGCAAGGGGGTCTGCTGGGGACCCATCATCCTGGAAGTGGCTAGTAGATTAGAGTCGCCTCCATTCCCCTTTTATATCTTTAGCTCCTTCCTTCCTGTTCGGCTGGGATTTTGTTTTTACACTTTTAATGGGTTTATGGATTTTTATTCTTTTATAGTTTTATTATAAGCCACTGAGAGTCTTCTGATTTCAGCAACACATAAATCCAATAAATAAAATAAATAAGCAGCATCTGTGCATTTCGGTGTATAGTCATGCCAGTCACATGACCACAGAAGCGTCTTTGGATGAACTCTGGCTCTTTGGCTAGGAAATGGAGATGAACAATGCCCCCTAGAGTCAGCCATGACTGGCAGGGTACATGTGTGTGCGTGCATGCATGTGTATATACATTTATTTACTTGCATTTTGCATGCTTTTGAACTGCTAGGTTGGCAGGAGCTAGGGCTCACTCTATTATCCAGAACCTGGGTCTCAAACTTGGTCTGCCAACCTTCTGGCCAGCAAACCCAGCATCTTAACTGCTAGGCCACCACACTTCTTAAAAGATTGATAAACTGCCTTTTAGAAAATCCGTTCAAGGCAGTATAGGGAAAACATAAAACCGTAAGAAACTGACTTGAGGAGTTGGCAATATATCAGGTTTCATAATGTTTAATACAGTGTATTATTATATATAATATAATAATTACAATATAACAGTGTTATATTGTAACATAAGAATAATAATGTAATAACAGTATTACAAAAAAGCTAACACACATATTGTATAAACAGATGGTCAAAAAAAAGCTTACACAAATTATTAAAAATTCTCTGAGTAGATTATACTACATTCAGTATGAAAGGTTTAAAACTAGAAAAGCAATACATGCAATAAATAAATAATACAGAAAACATAAAATCAACTATTTTTCATTAGAGTGTTTAAATTAAACTGAACACTTTAACACTATTAAAGTGCCTCAGGAAAGAGGAATGGAAGCTAAACAGCCGCTTGGGAATGCATGCCATATGATGGCCCCCAACTGAGAAGCCCTCTGCCATGGAGCCATCCATCTCACTCCATTTGACAGGGGTGCCTGCAAAGAAGATGAAAGCAGTGGGCAAATTCATATGGGAGGAGTTTTGGTCCAAAGACATTCAGCGGCTTTGAAGAATCAGCATTAAAATACATCTGTGGAAAACAGCTGAAAGGAGCATTGGCAAGTGTCATGACATGAATTAGTGTCAAACAGCAATATCTTCTTAAAAGCTTGGATGGCTATTTTGAAGGCTTTCTCTACATGTCCTTATGCTCATGCTCATCTTCTTCACTGACAGTCCCACAAATAATCCCACAATTATGCTCTGTGAAGCATTACCTTTGGAGGCTTTTTGTTTTCTTCTATTCATTTGTGTTCATTTCTCAGAGGCTGCCTAGACAAGTCCCTAAATTTTTGTTGGCAAGGGTTTTCAGAAGTGGTTTGGCATTGCCTCCTTCCTAGGGCTGAAAGAAAGTGACTGGCCCAAGCTGTCTTTTTGCCTTAAATGGGACTAGAACTCATGGTCTCTTGCCTGATACCTTACCCATTACACCAAAGTAGCTCTTAGCAGAGCTTAGCACAGTTCTAACCAAAACCTTGAATTATGCCTAGAAAGATCTGGCAAGGGAAGCATAGCCAACTTCAGAAAAGGCTAAATAATACTCATTTGAGCCAAGAGCTCATCCACTAACAGTAATACTTTTTTGTCTGAACTGAGCTTTATTTATGAACCCTCCCTTGTTTTGAAATGCTCAAATCTCTGCAAGCTGTTTATAAACAGATCTGCTTTGGGATGAGAGACTGACTGCATAATTTTTAGCTGTTCCATTTCTATGTTCTAAAAAATATTTTGTGCTACATGTTAAGAAAGTTACAAGGAGAAATCCCAAAATCAATATATAAACCAAAACACAGTTATCCTTCAGAATCTTCTTTTTTAAAATCTTGAAATTTATGTGATGATACACTACCATGTTCCCACGACTTCAGGTAGCTTCATACAGAATTAAAAACAAATTCCATGTAACTCTGATATAAATACAATTAAAACCAAATCTAATACAAAAGACAGACTGGATACCATAAACATTAAGAAAAAAAGCATTGAAAATCAACTAATAAGGGCCTACATAAACACAACCATATTTATAGAGTTGGCTTTATGAAAAAAAGAGGGTGCTAACTGTTTCTCTGGGACAAAGTGTTCCATATTTTGGGTGCTATCACAGAAAATGTTTGCCTTGAAGGTCATTTGATTTCTTGTAGAGATGGGACCCTCACTTCGTTCATGCAATGGATATACATTCTGAACTTTCTCCATATGCATTGAACAAAAAAGCTGCCTGCTTCACTGATTCTCAGTTTAAGAACAAAGCAGATATATCATAAAGCAAGCTTCAAATCTCTCTTCGTAATTTCCACCAAAAATTAAAACAAATGTAATGATTTTATGTCTTGCTAAAAATAGTCTCTGTGTGTGTTTGTGGTGTGTGTTTCTGGCAGTTCTGTTTCTGGCAGTGTGTTTCATCAGCAATCAAGGTCTAAATTCCTTTCTTTCCATTACTAACTCTCACCCTCTTCAATGAACTCAATACAATAGGTTCTAGCTCTGGAAAAGAACAACATAGATTCATGGAGTCTGCCCATCCTATTGTATTGACCAGAGAGTCTTTGTAAGCATTTGTTTTGCACTCATGCTTCACTTCACTTATATAGTGTTCTGGCTTCCTGGTGGATCAGAGTCTTTCCAAAAGAACTACTAATAAAAAACAGATACACTAAGGGTCCATTTATAATGACCGCTAGGTTCTTCCCCACTAGTTCTTGTAAACGCATGGCATCCAATGATTTTATGCTAACTAGAAAACATTTCTTTCAAAGCCCCAAAGAAGAGAATATTGATCAAACTGAAAGGAAGAAAGGAAGGGAGGGAGGAGAGAGAAAGAGAGAGAGAATGTTAAAAAATCAGCATTATTTCTTTTCTAAGGGAATCTTATAAGACCTTAGATGAAGCAGAATGGGGCTTGCAGCTGAACTAACACCTTCTATTATGCTCTCTAAAAACATAATAAAGACTCAGTGTCATGATGGGCCATTTCTCAGACTGGGTCTCTTTTGATTCCTGCCGACTGTTGGCTTGAAGATTGTATAAAGTTAAATCATCTGAAGCTTAAAGTGTAGAAAAATACAGCTGGAATCCATAGCTGCATATTAGGCAGCAAATATAGAGATAGAAAGCCTTGCTATCTGTAATATTTCTATATATTAAAAACTTAATTTACTGTATGTTACAAGTAAACAAGTCAGCAATTCTGTGACATTCTCTTCATATAAAAGAGCAATCAGAATTTAAAATATAAAGGAATGATTAGAACAGGACACACTCTGCAAGCCCATTTGCTAAATGTAACTTAATTAAAATGCATTTTATTCAGCGTGATTTCACTTGACTCTATTCCTCTCTGGACTTACAAAGGGTCTTCTGAACAGTGTGAAAATTGTTGCTATGCTCTATAGGAAGAAAGTAAAAACAGAGTCTAGCAGGAGCTTCTAGTGGACTATGCCCATTCCCAAATATACAAAGGCCTGCAAAATAGGCAGACTAATAGAGACGGCGTTGTTTTCAAGTTGACAGACAATATTACAGGTAGCCTAATGGGGTGAATTCCCATGATTTGCTGCAGCTCCTACCAATCTAATGGTTCAAAAACATGTAAAGATACAAGCAGATAAATAGCTAAATCTATCAATCTTTTAAATGAATAAATTAAGTTTAGAAGCTTAGTCACTTGAATGGAAATTCCTCTGTGAAAATAATATTTTGTTTGGATGCATGCTAATCATTATATAATTAATAATAATTGATCAGCATATGTATATAGAAAATAATGTATGTTTTTGTATGTCCATGTAGAACAAACAGAGACTGGAAAAGCTCACAACATATAAGCAAAAAAATCTTCCGATCAGGTGTGCATTTTAATTATTGTACAACAATAAGACACAGTGTAAAAGTTATTTACTATTATACATAGCAGTTAAGATGCTGGGCTTAAAAAGATGAGCATGATAAAGGACAAAAATGATAGGGACACAACAGAAGCAGAAGAGATTAAGAAGAGATGGCAAGGATACACAAAAGACCTATTCAAGAAAAATCTAAATGTCCCTGATTACCATGATGGTGCGGTCACTAACCTAGAGCCAGACATCCTGGAGTGTGAAGTCAAGTAGGCCTTAGGAAGCATTACTAACAACAAAGCAAGCAGAAGTGATGATTTTTTGTTGTTGTTCAGTCGCGCAGTTGTGTCCGACTCTTTGCGACCCCATGGACTGCATTACG
>JANHZU010002865.1:78497-92080 GCA_032468055.1 Acrochordus granulatus | reverse complement strand
ATTGGATTAAAAAAAGCTATCAGTGTAGCATACATGTCAAATTAAATTGCTTATTTTGCTGTTCCATGACTTTGGCAAGAACAATGCACTCAACACTCAGCCTCATTACTTTCGACCATCCCTCCCCATTTATCAGTTCTGCCTTCTGTCAGAACAACTGTGGACTGGTCTATTAAAACTTTTTCCTTGTAGCAATGTTAACCTGTACTACATAAACTCCCACCTTCTCTAAAACCAAGCGCAACTTGTAATGGGTAAAATTTAGCATTAACACACGTTCTTCCCGTGGCCAAGAAAATTCATGAAAAGCCCCGACTATTGTTTAGCATATTTCAGATTTAATTTCGATGTGTATGAACACAACACAGCATCCCAGCATCTGGGCATAGCATGAGCCATTGTCACCACAGTTAAAGGGAACAAGCAGCAGATTTCCAACCATTGTAATAAGTCTGCATTAATTTCCCCACCACACCCCTTTCTTCTTCATGCAAAAGTGCCTGACATCAAGCGAACCGAGCAGCCTGGAGACGTTCAGTTTTGACAGGATTTTAGATTCAACATTTGCTTACCTTTTATAGAAGCCATGAAGAGGCTGAAGACAGAGGAACTGCCAATAATCCAGACAGAAGGCCTTTAACTTCAGCATTTTGCAACAGCTGAACTGCAGCAAGGGAAACCTTGTTTGTAATCTTTAATAACAGATTATCCCACTTCTTACTGAGGAAAAGGCCAAACAATATTACAGTTAATTTCTCTCCCTTCTTCTAAGAAGAAAGCGGTGTGTTTTCTTGTTGCTACCAATGCATGCCAGCTCTTTATCCACATGGTCCTGCACCTGCATAGCTACAGTGCTGCCCTTTAATACAAAGAGACAGTAGTACAAAGGCTACAAACTCATTTTGCTTCTATTGATTTCCCACCGCTCTTTCAGATAACCGGTGATTGGTACTACAGACACAAAAAGAAGAAAATATTGCCAGTTTAGACCATTCCAAAAATCTTAAGCAATTAGTAAATATTCCAGTCAGGTTTCTTGAGGGCCTCTCCAAAAACATCAGGAACATTCACAATTCTGGAGTAAGAGGCGAGCAAATATTCCAGTCTGCCGAGTACAGAAACAGATCTAGGAGAGTATCATATAAAGCTCCTCAGTTCTGCAACTAAGCTGAATACAACTTTTTTTTTTTTGGGGAAAAAAAGCCTGCTTCTCTAGTGTGAATCACATCTGCTCCATTGTCTGCCGGTACATAGGAAAAATGTGGGTTTCTTGATGATTAGGAAGGGAAGAGAGGTGGGAAGTGACACACAGAAGTGTGGACCCTCCCCGCTCGCAAGATAAATTATGCTTATCTTAATCCCAACACACTTTGCCAGTTAGGTCTCTCTGAAGGAAAACTAATCATCTAGACCACATGGTGCACAGTGGGGCACGCTCCCGGCTACGAAAGCCGGTGGGATAAAGCCTCCCCGAGAGAGGTTGATTCTGGTCGTCATGGCAACAGGGACACATTGGTGAGATCTAAAATGGAAGCCTATGACAGTTTTTCACGGGCACCCAGAGGTATAACAAGCAGTACCCCGGGCCTGGTAGCAGTCTCATCAGGGAAGAATGAAATTGGGCAAGGCTAATTAAGAGAAGTGTGAAGCAGACGCTAGTCCTCGTTTGGTTACGGTGGAATTTTATTCTACGGGGGCAGGGAGCAATTAGCCGAGAGAGGCCTTCAGGAAGGAGCGCGCAATCAGACACATTCGCTCTTGGGCTCTTTGGGGGAGGCAGGGACGACAAAAGCAGCCTCCATGCATTGCTGGTGGGTCCCTCATCTCTGAATAAGAGACGACACCACACGGTTCTCCAGACAGGTTTTAAAAAAAAATTAATGTCCAGCTTCCTCTGCATATACGACGGTTGCTTCATATAAAAATAAGCAAGGAATGACTGTTCCAAAAATACATTCTAGAGAAGATGAGTTATACTGTACCCGTATAACAAAGCCATGGTATCTCAGGGCAAACCCAACCTCACAATCGTAACAAGAAGAAAGGAAAAACCATCATAAATTGTTACCACGCCGATTCGTATCACAAAATCTCCACCAGTGAAACCTGGCAATTGTAAGGAGTGGGGGGCAAGGGGGGAATTGAATGTTATAAAATGACATAAATTCAGTGACGAATTATGCAGTAGCCCAACCCAATAAAACAAAACAAAAAAGTAAAAAGAAAACACAACCACAGTGGTCATGGTAAGGAATAACAGAAAGAAATATTCACCAGCTGTCAAAAAACAAGATATACACAAAGCTACTGTTACACTGTCTCATCTCTGTGTGTCTATTTGTGATGATATTCTCTTCCATTTCAGTATCCTACTAATATTTATATATTGAATTTGGGGGAACGCTTTATTAAAAATAAGAAATTTTATGAAGAGGTTTACTTGCTCCAGCTTTGAGCACGTTGCCTTCACTCTAGAGCTGAAGAATAGACATCTGACCCTCTCCTTATGGTAAATTACGTTACACCGTGATGTGTTTTAATCACAATTTACTGAATACAGCAGACACCAACATTATAATTCAGTTGTTAAGTTTGAGCAACATGAAAAACAAAACCAAGCTGTCAAAGCTTACAATTCACCCTAAATTAGAGTAACCCTTACATTTCTGAGTGACTGAGATTATCTGGTACAGATTCTAAAATTATTGGGCAACATAGACAGTATGTAAAAGAAAGCAATAGGTTGGAGTGAACCGAATCAAGACTGAATATCCATCTGGATATTCTGATTAATCTTAAAAAGGGAAAGGTTACCCTACCAGTTGTGACCAACTCCATTTCCAAGCCAAAGAGCCAGCGTTCGTAGTGAGCTAAATATTACCAAAATGCCAGTACTGAGAATGGATTTGTCAGTGTGAAAAGTCTTCTCCAGAGATAAAAGATGTTCCTAGTTTTGGAGTAAATACTCATAAATTGCAATTCAAACTTGGAACTTTTATTAGTATATTAATATTGATGTGATTAATATTGAAGGATTGAAGGGAAGAGGACAAGGGTATGGCAGAGGATGAGGTGGATAGATAGCGCAGTCAGTGTGATGGGTGTGGGCTTGGGAAGACCCCTGGAGGCAGTGCAGGACAGGGGGGCCTGGCGTAATGCAGTCCTTGGGGTCGCGAAGAGTCGGACACGACTGTGCGACTGAGCAACAATTGATGTGAAGCTGTGATCAGTGATACAGAATGTGAAAATCAGGCAGTTCCTGCTTACCGATTTTTATGCATACACAGAACATACTTAGAGATTAGAAAGGGTTAGGACTTGTCTGGAGAGTTGGGAAGTTTGAATATTTTTTGCTGGCAAGAAATTCACATTAGATATAGACCAGGGGGAGGGACATCTTTGGTTTCCAAATGATGGGGATGACTGGCTGATCAAAGACCCACCTGTATTGATCTGCAATCTGAGGTGGGGCTTGGTCACGTCCACTATTTGAAGACAGTGACCATTGCTGCAGATACCCTTTATACTACAGGCTTGGGTCTCTATTTTGTCTTCTTGAAAAATATGTTCTGCTGTTCCTTCTTAGTGCCTGATCATTAAGACCTTAATGGAACATACCGATGTTGTAAATATAATCTTGATTAGCTATAGGGAGTAGATATTCTGCATTTGTAAACTACTATCATTCAAAAAGTTGATTTAAGTATTAGTAATACATAGTTTTCCCCTCCTGAGTTAAAAAAATATCTTTATGGGTCTCCCTTTGTTCCATTTTATCTTCATGATAAAAGCATTAAGTTTTTAGAACATTTTTTCCATTCATATACTATTCCTTGAGGACTAAATGGTGAGGTAATACTTTTTTCCCCACAGAAAAAAAATGTAATAACTGTTTGTGCCTACTTTCTTATACACTATTTATATTTCTTATCTAAACATTTGTACATTCCAATTCTGCAAATGTTTTCCACTCCCACATGTAAACTTTAAGAATTGAAAGCAGAAATTTCAGAATAGCCATATTTTACCTGTTTTTTTTTTTGAGAAAGGAAGAAAACTTTAGCAATGTGTTTTATAAATAGAAGGATCACTGGCTGAAATACTACTCACCTTATAAATAAGCTTCTGATATATACTATATTGTATATATGTAAAGAAAATGTTAATAGTGGACTTTTGTGAACAATGTATGCAACCAACTTAACAGTCTCTTTTTCCTTTGTAATATAAACAAGTAAAATGCATTAAGTTTCATCTCACACTCAGTCTGAAAACAAAACCAGTCCTCTGAAAAGGCATTTCCAGCTATTTTCTTTGTCTTCAAATTCACTGCCTATAAAGTATAGTAACTTTTGGATGTGGTACAGCTTCTGTATTGTGATGCTCAGTGAGCTGCATTCAACTGCTGTATATTCATTTGCAGAATGCAGTGGCTGACAGCAAACGAGGGTAGAGTACTCTAACAGGCCATTAAAAAGCAGCTCCAATGAATAGGCTCAAAAGTATAAAACATCTCTTCTAAAAGAATGGTTGCCTTAGCAATCAGTGATGCAGAGGCAAAGCTTCGGTGACATACACTGGTAGTGAGAGAATGTTCTATGAATTAAAGACAGCATAAGCTTCAAGATGTATTCACACTTCATATCATAGTGAAAGACACTTGAAAATGACAGAATAGGTAAAATATCTTAATTTTTTTACATGAAATCAATAGTAAGATTCAGTTAACCTTGTCTAATTATTTTGAGCTTTCTGCATACGTCATACAGTAAGCGAGAATCAAATTTTCATGGAAAAAGGATTTCTGAGGAAGAAATGGGGAACTAAGGAGGTGACAACCACAGTGGAATGAAGAGCAAGCAAATAGGCCATCTCATCTCTGGCAGGTTTAAAACTTTGGGAGAAGAAGGAATAACCATCTTTTTGCTCAAAATGCAGTTGGCACCTTCAAAAAGGACACTAAGATTTCCTTTTCAAATCACTTCTGGAAATTGTTGGCTGTTTTTCAGCTATTAGGAACCTTTGAGTTTCCTTTTATCCTTAATGAAATAAGTTATAAATACAAGTTTAAGGACTTAAAAAAATCTTTTGGAATGAACAGCAAAAGTGTGATTAGAACTTTGATTTTGGAAAGTTATACATGGTCTAAGGATGCAGTTAGACTTGAAATAAGATTTTGGAACTAACTGCAAGAATCTTTCCCATGGGGAAATGTTTTTGTTTTGATTTTTAAACAAACAGTAAAATACGATCTTAAAAATTGGACACTAGAGGGATCTAAAACTTGTAATTCAAGGAGAAGAACACTCAAACTTGACATATAATTAAGCAAAATATTTTAATGTTGGACATAGAGAAAGATATTTTTGAACAATGAGCCCATAAGTTAATTTTAGTGTATTTGCTTCCACAGATAGGCTGTGTAAGAGATGTTATTAAAGAGTAACACATTTTACCTGACAAGATTAAGACTGATCTAAAAATGGATTTAAAAATGACAAATTACAAGAATGATATGGAAAAAGATGCTACACTGGACATATACAAAACACTGGCTGATGTCTTAAGAATTAAAAAGGATACACAAACAACAAACCAAAAATATGATATGAATAAGTTTTCTATACTGGATTTACAAAAGTGACTTCTTAAACCTTTGAAGAATTTTGTGAGAGGGAACCAAAAAAAATGAAAAGAAATAAAGTTCTAGGACATTTGAAAGGACTAAGGATCAAGACTGTTAAAAGTAAAAAGCAGGAATATGAATTTGGCTTATTTGATCCTAAATGGATGACACATGCAGATATTTTAACTTTTGTTGATAGAAAATCTAAATTAAAGTCAAGAGAAGAAATTGTAAGCAAAGGTTTCATATGTCATACGTTTACTGATAATCAAATGTTTGAAAGGTTTAAGATTGTTAAAAAAGTTAAGTTTTTCCTCAAGAAAAGCTGGAGTTTGAACAAATTTAAAGTACTGAAGATCACTTAATTGTAAAAATGTATAAGATGCTGTTGAAACTGAATCTTGAAGATGAATATATCAAGGAGTGTATGATTAAATGGGCCAAAAATTTGGTTATATTACTCTAGAACAATAGGAACATGTGATCTGTTAGAGTAAATATTACTTTGAATTATGGTCTCAAAGAGATCTAATAAATGCTGGAAATTTTAAGGCCAATCTCCAGATATGTTTTATCATATGTGGTGGAATGTAAAGAAGTTAAAAAATATTGGTTAAATAAACTGAAGTTATGAAAATATTTTTAAATGTAATGTATTAATAAAAACTGAAGCTTTTCTTTTAGGCATAATGGAAAACAGTTTGAGAAACAATATAGAGAGTTATTTTTATATATGGCATCTGCAGCAAGACTGGTATATGCCAGAATGTGGAAGGAAGAGAGAGTTCCTATGGTGGATGACTGGCTTATAAAATGCATTGACTTGGTTGAGATGCCAAAGCTGATGGGTCTCTTGAAGAATAATAACTCAAAGAAGTTTTGGATGTTTGGAAGCCGTTCCAGGACTTTCTGCTGAAGAAATTTACCAAATAAATTTTTGTAGAAGGTCTAGATGACTAAGAATTTAAATTTAAAATTATAAGAAATATTGTATAAAACATGACTGGAAATAAGATATTGATACGTTAAGGAGCAGGTTAACAAAAAGAGAATGTGCAACAGGAGTAAAAAGTGAAGAAAGTGACATAACATATGTAGTCTATAGTTTGATAGAATAGATGTATATATTATGGTTAAAAAATGAACTGTAATATAAGGATATAACATATAGTTAACTTACTAATTAGAGTAGAATGTAAGAGGGGAACATGTGAGTTGTGGAAAGATATCCATACAGAGTTAAGTCAGGAATCTTATATGACTGAGGGTTTGTTTTATTTATTTTTATGTTCCTTAAAATGAATAAAAAATTTATAAGAAAAAATTGTGAAACAATCAGAGAACTAGCAAGTGCGTATTAGCACTCTAACCTCATGGTTATGCTAAAATGGTTATGCTAAAATGCAGAACGTTCATATCAGTTGATTGAATTAAATTTCATTTGGTCTTAAAATTTAGTGTGTTAATGGGAAACTGTATAAAGGGCATGCAAAACTGCCTATAAAACATTTAAATACAGCCAAATGTGCAGTGTACAAGAAATAGAATATGGAAAGAAAATATAATTTGTTGTATTTTAAAAGAAGACAATAAGTTACTAAAATGTTTATATTTATGATGATGAAGGAAGAAATCATTTCTTTATATATAGTATTTTTTAAAAAATCATTTCTTTATATATAGTATTTTTTTCTTTTCTACTTTTCTTCTCTACATTTTGTATTTTTTCTTTTCATTCTTTTTTGATTGTATTAGTTTTTAATCTCTTAACTGTAATTTTAATAAAATTAGTATAAAAAGAATTTTAATTGAAACAAAAATGAAAAATGGTTACTCTTGGAAGATAATGATAATTTCATTAAGAGAGAGCAATTATATATCTTTCTATAGGATATAGGCTGGCTCCAGACTTTTTATAAATGGAACTTTGAATATGGATTGCTTGTGTTGGTCATGTGATTTTCACTGATTTCTCAGCAAACAGGAGGGTGGTAAGACCAAAGTGCATCAGGGGAAGGGAAACCAAGAGAATGATGGAAAACAGGTGGATGTTTACTATTTAGTCTTCACTGAAAAGCTACAGGACTTCTTTGTGTTGTATTTGGAAAAGATCCAATAAACTTGTCATTTGCTTTCTTCAGTAGTTATCTAAGAAGGGAGTATTGTTGGAAAGTCAGTCATGATCACCAACGATGGGGTGTGTTTGTGTGTTTGGTAATGATGGTCAATAGAGCTCTTGTAGAAGGACTGGTGTGGTCTTGCTGCCTCTTAAAAAAATTGAGCTTACTGAAGCTCCTAGAAAAGTTGGAAAATTTCTGATATGTATGAGAGTTAGGAGACAGTAGGAAAAAGGCAGGAAGAGCAGCCATAAGTAGCCTGAAGTTTTGGCAGCTGAGTGGAGACGTGGATTGAGATTATTAACAACTCCCCTATGAGTAAAAAAACTAATTATCTTCCTGGTAGCTAACAAAGCAATGGAGACACTATTTTGCTGTGACAATTATCCTATTTATCCATTCAAATGTGGATAAGGGGCAGAGGACAAATGAACATTTCCATTTCAAAACTGAAACAGAGCTTTTCAGAAATGTGCCATAAAGTGTAAGTCTCTTCCTGAAATCAGACCATTTCAGGCATGGAGGGGAGGCACAAACATAGAATTAACACAAAATGAAGAAGACAATTTTTTCTAATGTCTTTAAAAAGAGATTATTAAAATAAAAATGAGAAAACTGATATGTGATAGATCAGTTATAAAGTTCATGGAAACTGTATCCCAAGGACCCTGAAGAGTAGGGAATAACTACAGCAAGACAGTAGATTTCCTGGTCTAAGGCTTTGCACAACAAATATCACACAATGTAATGTCAGTCTTGTAAGATACTCCAGAAAAGAAGCATGTGCACAAATACTTACTGCGCTTTATTGTAAAGGTTACCTTGCAAGTCTGAAAGTACATTTCTCCCCATTGCTATTATAGCCCAAGTAACTAGGGAGGAACCCTTCTGAGACATTTGCCATTTTCCTATTCCTGTTGTGAGCTAAGCTGTCTCTTGTCTAACCATTGTCCTGGCTGCAGCTCTTTCCCCTGTCTACCAAGGTTATTCCCACAAACTATTACACATAGTATTATATACAATGAGATAATTCTTGACATCTGTTCCAAAATAAACTCCTAATGAAGACAGATAGTTTTAAATGCTCCAAATCATCCAAGTAGTCAGCTGTCAGGAAAGAGTTGCAAAACCTCATCTCTTAAGGTTTTAAGGAAAGATGGATATATAAGCAGCTGTTGAGGCTTGTTCCTAGGAAATGGGGGATGAAGAAGCTAAAATGGCCATTGAATCATGTGCATGCAAGTCTTCCTTTTGCTGACCATAAGTCTTTTTAAGGAAAAAGTATCTCTTCCAGGAATCACACAGAGCATATAGAGAATCAGGATTGGGTTCCAAAGATTTCACATAGAAAGAGCATAAATGTAAGAAGCATGCTGTTTTATAGCAAAAGGCATCAACCTATTATTCTGCATACTTGAAACAGAGAGGATTCAACTATGTTCACTTGATCTGGCACTGGCTGGGTTTGTGAGAAATCTGCAGATGTTCTTAGTCAATTCTAAATTCTATGGATAACAAGCACACTCTAGGAGATAGAGATGTCAGGATGGAGGGCATTTTTGGTGGCCCAAAGTTCTTCATTAAATATAGTTGCATTCAGTTGTAGCTGTTGAGAAAAGAAGGCAAAAAGTAGGAAACTATCTCAAAACTTCAGAGGAGATTGGATAAATACAGCACTCAAGATGAAATCAAAGGCAATAGCCTGTACAGCAAAAGAGGCACGCAGAATCTGGACAATGAAAAAATGAAGTGAGAAGTCAATGTCTGCCTAAAGTGAAAACTGGATTTAAAATTTGCAGTTAAAAGCAGAATTACAAATTTACAATAGTAATAATTCTATGGTAAAAATAGGCAATCCCAAGAAACACTGTATGCCTTTCATAATGCAGGGGTGATCCCAAAACAATGGATTATAATTTAATAAAAAAGTTTTTATGGAAAAACAATACCCTACATTTATGTTATCTAAATTATAAGCATCATGCCATGTTGGAGATTTTAACTTTATCAGCTTCCAACCTTCTGATGAGTCACATATTTTTACTAAAACTTTCATCATAATCTTTAACTGGGTCTAATGATATATCCATTAGGGCAACAATTTTTGAACCAAGGTAATTCCAATTAGCTAACTTAGAGAATGTACCCAATATACAGGACCCATGATTCCTGAGGGAATTAAATCTATGAAAACTGCCTGCTTCAGTGCTACTTGCTGCTGTTGCACTGCTGCTGTGATCACATGAACTTCATTGTCAATGTTCTGTGACAGTTTTCCAGCCAGTCTTGCAATCTGTTGCTCTCTCCCTTGCCAAAAGGAAACTCAATAGGGAAGCCAGCAGGAAGCTGGAAGTCTTCTACTGCTTTTTTAACCTGCTTTTGATCATTCTGTTTATCTGTTTAAATATTCATTTATTTAATATTTATTCAATAAATATTTAATTTGAATAACATTTATTCAAATATCTCTGACACAATGACCTAATGTGGCACAGGTTGTCTAGTTTCTATAAGAAATTGGATTGACTAAACTTGCAGGATGGCAGAATTGAAAACTTTTTTTGCCCAGATACATTAGCAGCATCTAAAAAATCCTGAATCAATAGTAAAGAATATTTCAGACAATTCCAAAACTGTAGTATTTTTAAAATAAATAAAGAGCATTGGTGATAAAGTTATTACTTACTTTATAGGGGTTTTGTAATAAAGAATATCTTCTGGAGAAATTACCCTCTTTTCAACAAATATTGAACTTCCTTCAAAAGTAGAAGCATCATAAATAGTGGTCATGTGCCACAGTATAAATGTTGGTTTAGTGCAAACCAAAATATACACATGAACAACATGAGGGTGAGATACATAGGATTAAAAAGCATTAAAGATACATAAAAGTCTAATTACTCCATTAGGTAATATGAATGGTTGGTTGGAACAAAATGAGAAAGTACAAAAAACATGGTTAGCTTTCTAGACACATGGATAGAATGAGTATCAATTATTTAGAGAATCTGATTAGAAAAAGGTCTATTTAAAATACATGGTTTAAGCATATATCTGTTAGGCACAAAGGATCAGGCTTAGTCAGTGCAGTTCTAGCTAACAGATTTATTGATGTTACATCATTATAAGAATTTTTCCAACTGCCCATTGAATACCTATTTTCCCAAGATAAGGTTAACAGTCCTCACAAGGGGTTGGACCTCTGAAGTTTGTGTATACATAATGACTCAAGGCTGATTCCCCTTTTAACTCCTGGCTCTGCCCTTCCTTCTCCTACAATATTCATCCATATATAGGGCAAAGGAATGAATATAAATCTTACAGCAAAATTTTTCTAAATGTTTATGATGGAATGTATCATAACTGGTATAAATTCAGTTTAGCTATATTTCTTTGAATTGTTTATTACATTAATTTTTTTGTTTGCTATTTATAATTAAATATTTTGGAAATATAATAATCATTTTATTTGAACTACTAGATATTTTAATTTTGGTGGAATACCATACATTTTATAAATATTAGACTATCATAATGAAGCTTCTTACAAAAATATATATTAAAAGTTTTCAGTGATATACAGAAGATTGAGCTTACTCTTTTATGGGATATCCATTAATCACAAATATAAATTCATCTTGGTCAGCTTATAAACAAGTTGTTCAAGCAAGTTTACATGATTGCAATTCTGTTCCCTTTTCTACAAAGAATTCTTTTTAAGCTGGCAATAAGCAAAACCTGATTTCATTAGACTGCAGATGAATGAACCAGTATTCAAAAGCACTATAAAAGTACTGGACTATTGGACTAGGTTAGAACTCACAAATTTTGCAGAACATTTTGTTTTATCATTTGGAAACATTTAACAAATCTTTAAAATTCAGTTTTAATTCTTCTAAATGTATTTTCCATTCATGTATACAGTGTACCTCAGTAATACTACAAACACTAACTATGCAGGTAGATCTCGACTTATAAACACAATTGGGACAAGAATTTCCATCACTAAACAAGGTTGATGTAAATGATTCACACAGGATTTTACAATCTTTTTTTGTCATGGTTGTCAAACAAATCACTGCAGTTGTTGAGTGAATCATGTGGTCTTTAAGCAAATCTAAATTCCCCATTAACTTGCTTGTTAGAAGATGGTTGGGAAAGTTGCAAGAGGTGTTCACATGACCCTGGACATAGAAACCATTGTAAATACATGCCAGTTGCTAAGGGCCTAAATTTTGATCATGTAACTAGGGGGATCCTGTGATGGTTGTTAAGTGTGAAGACAGGTTTCAAGTCATATTTTTTCAGTACCACTGTAATACTGAACAGTTGCTAAATGAATGGTTGTAAGTTGAGGATTATCTATAAGTAAGCAATTTGATTTCAGAATATAGCATAAACATCTAGACTAATATTAGCATTTTGAGACACAACTGATTCATTTCCTGCTTTCTCATACTTTTCATAGAAATATTTTCATTATACTAAAAATAGTCTATTTATTAAGAAGACACTGTGACATACTGTATAACTATCTTGTAATGGAGCACTATCAGGGTAAATCTACAAAAAGACTTTAAAAAGTATATCATAGATAAAGAAAGGCCATTTGCTTGGACAAAAAGAACCTATTTAATGGGTCAATGAAGTCAGGAAAACAAATATTCTTATTGACAATGATTACACATAGACCCTCTTCGTTGTCAAACACAATCCATGTCCTCCTTTCCTTTATATGCAGAAAATAAAGTCCAACAGATTATTTGTCACAATGACAAACGTCTTCAATTGACTCTACTGAAGTATACTGTATTTAAATTGATTTCTGCTGTTTATAGTTTGCAACATGAATCGTTTTAAACATATTGCTTGCTAATTTGATTTTATAAAATATAGCTTGAGCAGAACATTTTTCAAATAAATTTTTATTAAATCATTATTTTCTTTTTAAAGTAAGTGTGGGCTATATTTAATGTTGTCTGAGAACCACCTTTTTTCTAAACTGAATTTTCTACTGCAGTGCAGGAGTTATTTGTAATAACAGCCTATAAATGATTTGCGGGAAATTGATGTCCTTTTCTACATGGCAATCTTCTATGCCACATTTCTTTAGAATCTCTTAGGACTGTGTAATAGACATTATGTGAGGATGCTGCAGTGATGAAAAACAAGGAAAGCTGCTTTATGTTTTCAGACTCATAAGAGTCCATTCATTCTCTCATTAGAACTCCCAGTATCCTAGCCTATTTACAGAATGACTTTCCACAACACAGTGATAGCACTGAGAGTTGTAAGTTTGGTTTTGTATGTTGGTGACACTGAGATTAATTATCAATATATATTGAACTTACATGATGTTCATTGTATATTGAAATTAATTCTTCTACTCTATTTTTTAAAAAGATATTCAATACACAGTATTTACCTGCGCGGATCAGCTGAAAGGCTCTTTCTTGTTTCCAAGGAAGTCCTGAGATAGTTGTAAAAAAATACAATTAAGAATATTAAACATACAATATTAGATAACCTTATTTAACATCTGTTAAAATTTTTAAAATTAATATTTTTGTTTTTGAAAATGACCAGCCTTGTGCAGTATTTAAAAGTTCAGGAATAGAGTTTATATATTGTAACATATATTTTAAAATATTAAAATTACAGTGGAACCTCGGACTGCGAGCCTAATTCTTTCCGGAAGAATGTCCTTAATCAGAATCGTTCTTAAACTGAAGTGAGGTTTCCCATTGGAAACAATGTAAAGTTGGATGAGATCTGTTCCATGCCCCCAAAAATATTCAGAAAAAAATCATTTTCAATGGAATTTTATGTAGAAATGATTG
>JANHZU010002865.1:62053-72054 GCA_032468055.1 Acrochordus granulatus | reverse complement strand
TTAAAGGCGAAACGTCTTCGACTTGAGAAAAAAATCCAGTCCAGATGCCTGTTTTTTAAACTTTGTTGCGATATTATGGAGACTGTTACAAGGGGTCATCTGTAGTATCAGAACGTACATGTTGTAAGTTACACAGTTATAACACCACTGAATCATAAATTGTGATTGAAAAAATGAGTATGGAAGCAAATGTGAGATTGCCCTGAACTGAACTGAGAGAAAGGAATAGCAGTACAGTAGTATTTATAAGACAAAGAACCTTCTGGATGTTTCTCAGAATTTCCATGTGCTTTCCCTGGAGAGGCTGCACAGGTCTGAAATTCTAGGCTGTGATAAAACAACTTCTGTTAGCGAGTGGGTGTTTGGAGAAAACCCATGCTTCCCCTATGTTTGCATTAAAGTTCTAGGAACCAAATGACATGATGCATTTCCTTGTTTGCTACCTGGACACCAGCTAACAATTGAATAGTTGGCCTTCTGTGGTTTTATTTTAAAATCTGTTTTAAATTTGATTTTTGAGATTTTTGTGGAACCCCATGATGCTTTTGCAGAACCCTAGGGTTCATAGAACACAGTTTGGGTACTGCTGCTCTATTGTGTTCTTCTGTAATTTCCTATGTTGATTTGACAGCTCTTACTTGGCTTTTTACAAGTTTATATGTCTAGGAAAACTGGATTTATATGAAGAATCATGTACATTATGACAAATTAGAAGCTAATCATAAAGTAGAAGTAGCAGCAGAGTAATTGGCAATCGATGTAATGTTGCATTGGTTCAAAATGAGGTTTTCTATTTGTATTTCTCAGAATACTGTTGTAACACTGAAAAATCATTATTCTTACAACTGAATGCTAGGATTATAATCTATTCATTACAAATGAATCATATTACTTTCAATTGGCTAGACTTTCAAATAAGCACATGTTAAAATTGCATCCTTTCTTAAGGAATTTGATTTCATAGGGCTTAAGTATTCTTAGCTTTCTCCTGGGAAGCAATTATTTGTTTCATTTCCTAAACATTTTTTCTCTACCTTTTTCTTGTCCATAGTGGTATCTCACAAGACGAGTAATTCATAAGATGTGAAACTTGCAGGATGAGCAAAAAAAATTAATAAAATTTATTCTACTAAATGAGCTGCTACTCACATGACAAGCAAACTTCGCGCAATAACTTGAGCCTCATCAGTCAGCGTGCTCTGTATTTCTCGTTCAGATACCAACCCTGTGCGAGAGTTTCGCTGATGCAGCAAGTGCGCACGCGCATTCTGCTGACTCTACCGCATGCAGTTTACTCCATTACTGTGCGTGTGACTGACCTTGCCAGAATCCTGATTGCAATGAGCCCCCCTCTCTCATTGTGTAAACAGCGTAAATTAAGTGAAAGGCGTTCAAGAGATGGAACTCCCGAGACTTCAGACTCCAGATTCAATCTCCAGGCAGTCCCCTCCCCCTCCTCTCCCTCGTGCCAGGATATTCTCAAAGCGTGCACATGCGAACACACAAAATAAAGCAGAAATTGTCCTTGTCCTTGCCCAAAATAAAGCAGAAATCCCACCTCGTCGTTTCTCCCCTCATAGTACGAAGGCAAGCGCTTCCAAACCGCCTACAATGCCCGGAAAAGCTGAGGGGAAAAGCCTTGAGTGGCGGTGGCAGCAGATTCTCCAAACCAGCAAGCAGCAGCCAAGGCCAGAAGCTGCCTCGAAGCAGATCCATAAGTGCTGATTAGTTTGCTCTATTTCTGCTTTATATCATGTGTTAATCATGGTTACATGTTTCAGATGTTAGGGACAAATATAAAAACTTTCCAATGTTTTACAATGCTTACAGCACAAGCAAAACGACAGATATGAGGCTGAGCATAAAAATTCCTAGCCCTTCAAGTGCTAGAAGTAAATGACATTGAAAGTTAAATTTTTAAAAATGTTTTTCTCAATATCAGAAAGCCCTTACAATTTTTCCCAGAATATTAGGGTTTTGCAGAACTCCAAATGAGAAAGCTGGTTGGTATAAGGTAATGAAATAATTTCAACTTAAAATTTATTGCATCTCGACAAAAACACAAGATCCATTGATATAACTCACCAAATACAACTGTATTAAAATAATTCTACCAAATTTTGTTCTCTTCATTGCTGTAGACATTTTACTTCTCATATCTTAATATGAATCTAGCTGAAAAGAAGAATGAGATAAGGATGTTGGTGCTTTCTATAACTATATTATATGCATAAACCACACAGGAAAATCTAGCCTTTGTTCACCATTCACAAAGCAAATAACTCTGAAACTAGTTTGTTTGTGTAAGGCTAATATTGGACTCAGGTATCAATATAAGCAGTAAGAAAATCTGAAACTCTCAGACCTACCGAGGCAATCAGATCAAGGTTGAAAAAATTCAAGTAGAAGATAACAAGGACAGTTTTGGAAGCCCAAATCAGATAATCCCAGGTCTATTTTTATACACTGCAACAACCAACATGACTGGACTCTGCAGACAGGACTTGTAAAATAGGAAACAGGTTGCTTGGAAATGTTTAGGAAGGAGTATTTTGTAAACAGTAATGCAAGCAATTAGCTAGAATGGGAAAAAGGACTCCAAGCAGCCTATAAAAAAAGAATGAGAAGGAGTCTAAAGGTTTAAACTTGGGATCTCTCTCTCACGCACTTAGAAATACACACACACACATGGAAACACATTCACAGAGATTCTTAACCTCAAGAAGATTGCTTCCAACTGCAATAAAATTTATTCATTCAAGTCAACTCCTTGAATTCCAAGGAAAGAATTATTGCAGGGGCCTCCGACATCCTGAGATTAAAACATTTGCTTTGATTTTAATTGCTTGGTTCTTTATCTGTTTTAAAACAAATAAAAACAGGCCCAATAAATTAATTTATTTTTCACTGTCAGATTTTAAAATGTACTTTAAAGTAAAAACACCTAGGCAAACTCAGTTACAAGATTCTGATTAAGCATCTCCATAAAA
The DNA here is from genome assembly GCA_032468055.1 of Acrochordus granulatus. NCBI lineage: Eukaryota > Metazoa > Chordata > Lepidosauria > Squamata > Acrochordidae > Acrochordus > Acrochordus granulatus. The sequence continues at coordinate 69,064 of JANHZU010002865.1, read as the reverse complement.
CGTTCAAACCTTGCTGTATCAGAGCTCCACCTAGCATTCATATGTTGGTATTGTATCACTTTAAAATGAAAGCAATCTTAGATTTTTCATAATCCTTTCAACTATAGAAAGAGCAGAGTTTACATTACTGTGTAATTTGTAAATGTGGCTGCATTTTTACAGTTTTGATGCAACTGAACAGCACTGCTATTCATTAAAAGCCAGAATTTATTATAACTCGTCATGTATTAATTGAGTTTTAAGCAACATTGGTTTTGAAAAAATTGAAACAAACAAGTAGATTACTCATAGATTCAATAAACCTATGTCTCCCCCCCAATAAAAGTACTGTAGTGAAATCAGATAGTGAAGCAAAATCATCTAGTGAGGATGTAATCATCAGGCATTTGTCTTTGACAAATTCACTTCTCGCCAAAGGAGGAAACCAGACTTAAAAGATTTAATAATAATCTACAGCAAGCCAAATGAGATGCTCTGATTCTTTCTTAAGTCTTGGATGGGCTTAAGACACTTTTTTGCGAATAAATGTAGCCTGTCTGCATTTCATTCAGGTTCATTTTTCAGTTACTTCTCAGTAACAACATCTGAAAGAATGTAGCCATCACCTATTTCACAATATACTTGCACCCTGAGTCTGAACTTCCAGCCCTTCATGTATTTTTCCTGTTTCTCTAAATCACACATTCTTCAACTACAGTCTCAAAGCACACATTTATTGATTTCACTATTTATCAGCATTTGCATGCCACCTACTAACCAGGATTCTAGTGTAATTTTCCCCCCTTTTAATGATGAGATGGAAAAGCTTGATACTCATCAAGTAAAACATTTTAAAGATTGTCCTTGTAATTTTGAAGATATCAATACATATAATTTTATAGGCAGTTTTCAAAATAATGTTTTAAGGGAGTTCAATAGAAATTGATTCTGACATCTAGTTGTGGGGTGTATTATTATTATTAGCAGGTACAATATATCTGCTACTAATAATACTCGGCAGTTCCAGTTTTTAAAAATCACTGTAATTATGTTTACCAATATCAATTCTAACTTCTAATTGCAGTCACAGGTTTCATAGATCTTGGGGGAGGTGTCAGATTTATGCCTTTTAAGGCTACGCAAGACTCAAGGCTAGTTCTCCACTTGACCCCTCTTTCCTGCCTGCCTGGCAGTTTCCCAACAATAATTTATGGCTATCAAATCATTACTATAGCATTATGTATGAGCATGAGATTTGCAGAGAGAGCAAATGAGGTTATGTTACATACATTATGTTGATTGTGATGGGAGATTAATGCAACAAATAAATAGCAAGAAAAAAGGAGAGGTCAGAGAGTTATTTTTCTCCCTATCTAGGAATCCAGTCACCGAAGGAAGCTGAAAGATAAAAAGCTTGCATTGAAAAGCAATCCTTTCTTTTATCTGAACATTTTGTCCAGCTTTTTTTGAAGTACTTATTAAGTAATATTTGTCTTTTTAAACAAGATATGCGATGTTTCAGAATAACAGTACTGTCTTACTGTACTTTCAAAATTATATCAGAGAAAATGTTATTTCTAAAATTAGATTATGGTTTAAACATTCTTGGAATCTAATTCCTAAAATTACAAATACTTTCTTTTAATCCTAGATGCAAGGAGGATGACTCATCAGTGATTATGTACCATCATGTCAATGGTATCTCTTAGCAACCACCTAGATCTTTCCTACTCTAACTCTTCAGAGAACTCATCTACTTTAATGCCAGTTGCCCTCTTGTCTCTCCTTCTACATTTCTCAATATTATGGATTCTCAATATTATGGTCTTTGGATAATGTCTCCAAAATATAGCAATTTGTGTCTTGGAATTTTTTTTCATGTACCTTATCAGGATGGTCTTTTTCATTACTGTAATAATCTACATTTTTCAGCTTTTGGATTTGAGTTCTGATAGAAATCAGTTAAAGGTCAGTTAAATGTTCCCAGTCATTTAAATTTAAATTAATTTAAATTAAATGTGCTACCCACAGCAAACTCTACAGCAGGTGCTACCTGTACTATCTTTACATTGGAGAATTAAGAAGAGGCCAACAAAAGCAGAACTGGTTAAATTAGAGTAGGTTAAGCACTATTTGTTATCAGATCTATTGTGAAAGCCGAAGGCATGATTTGGGCTGCTAAATAAGGAAATAAGCAATACTAGAACACAAGATAGATTTTCTCCTCTCTCACTTTTCACTGTTTTGTCTTTTTATCTTCTGTCTTATTTACGTTAACTGCTTAAACAAGTTCATGTTTTTTAAATATTATGGCAATCATTCTGAAGAATTCCACATGCCAATGTTGTACCAAAGACTAGCAACTAGTTTGAAAACAGAAAAAAGAGAAAAAAGTATTGTTTCTACAACAGATAGCTGTGGAATTCTAACATCACCTTTTAATTAAAAACAACAGCAAAAGAACAACTGTAATAATGGACAATTGAATAAACCTTGTATACTGAGACTCCTAAAGTTAATGCTTTGAATTAGTTTCCATAATACTAAACCTTTTTCTATTACATATATAAACAGAATTATAATTAGTTTAAAAGATTACAGAGATCTCTCTTTATGTGAAAAGAAGTAATTACACACTCCCACTTTGCTTCATTGAGAGTGGTAGTAATTACTGTTTATGTTTCTTGAAAATATACAAAGATACAACATAAATTCTTAGCCCTCTTTAGTAGGCAAATTGAAAGACTTGGGTGATGCCAAGAAGATACATATATTTACCCATAATATCTTCATCAGAGGATACAAAATTAATTATAGTTTGCTGTTGCTTAACATCTTATTGTAGAAACAGCAATATTGAAAATATTGTCTTGTAAACACAGCATTTCATCTCTGGACAGATAGATTTTAGTATCATATTTGGATAAATGAATCTGCTTTTTGCTCCTTAAAATGCTTCTCTTCCAAACTACAAGAATAATACTAAGAAGTATAACAAAGCTGCTTTGTGCTCGATGAAAGAGAAGCAATAAAAACTGTAAGTTAGAAGTATCTTGCACTACTTTTTTTTAAAAAATGGACAAATCTCTCTTTTACTTTGCATCAAAATATCTTTCCTCACTTTTATCTTAAGAGTTTTCATGTTTGTCAGCTAATCATATGAAATTTATACTGCATGAAAAATCATTTAACACCTTGTATTTAGATTGAATCATCACATTCAGATGGGAGATTTAACACAGAAAGTATGTATTTCAGAAGTTTATTGGATACAAAATGTTCTTTATATGCATGGCAGGAACGTTCCTGAAAGTAGGATTCTAACCTAAGCAAGGTTAAGTGAAACACACTTTATAACAATTACAGAAAATGGATGTATTAACAAAGAATACATCACAACGATAAGCAAAGCTTAGTGTTTAACTAGCTACACTCTATCAAAAGAGAAGTCAAAACAGCATGCTCTGTATGCATGTATGCTTGGAAAGAAAAAAAGAAAGTGGCCTCAGATTAGCAAATTTAGTGACAAAGAACACACAGAGCGGCAAAGAGAATACCCAGAGTAAACTTTTTAATTTTCCTCTGGCTTCCTACTGCCCCCTAAGTCACGAAGTGTGAAAGGTCAGTGCAGTTGGCTCTGCAGCTTAGTACCAATGCTGAAGGTACTAAGCATTTCTTCTGATAAGCAGTATTTCAGTTCAATGAATTATTTTCTTGAGCATCTTGCAAATAGTGCTACTTGGTATCTATGTACTATTTTGTGGAGGTAGTTCTCTCCATTTAGACAGCTGAATATATCTTTGTCCTCAAACAGGAATAATTACTTGTGCTCATCTATCTCAAAGTCCATTCATTAAAACCTTAAGGAGCCACAAAGCCTCTCTGCATATCTGTATTAACAATACACTGTTCTCTGATGGATGATTTTTGCTTGTCCAACTGATACATCCAAACTTCACTCAGCAATATTTGTCTGTTTGTGAATTGATGATCTGTCCTGTCTTCTGCCCAATCTGTGTCTAAATCGCCAGGGTACCATTGTCTGACAGTTTAAGATTTAAGCATGCACTGTCCTTAAGGCCTCTGCTCACCCTCTTCACTATGGCACAATCTCCTTTGGTTGCTGTATTTACCAACCAATACACAGGACTTCTACTGCTATAACTGGTCATGTGACTATGGCTGAGTCCAAGAGCTTTCCTAATGCATTCCGAATCTGACAATCTTGACAGGGACTCATTGTTGTAGCTTCTTTAGAAGGCAGTTTCCAAAGATGCACAGGCTTTGTTGTCTTCAATAAACCTAGGAATTAAAAATGATATTTGTCTTCTACTCTTGGTTGAGAAGTAATTTCTCTTTCTCTCTAGATGCTTAGTAGGAGCTATTTCACCTTTACTTTCTTGCTGAGGTTCTTTACAATCTCTTAACTACCCTTCTTACCTTGGCAACAGATAACTAAATCATCCACATAGGTGAGAATGTATCTCTGTCTGTAATTTCTGCATCTGGAATAAAGATTAGGATCAGCTTTATTTTTCATGAAGGCTTATTTGACTAGCATCTTGTTGAGCTTCTCATTCCAGGTTCCAGCTGTTTGCTTCAAGCAGTAGAAGCTGTAGAAACTAGCACACAAGATGTTTTTTCTCCCAGTTCCTTAAATCCAAGTGGCTGCTACATGCAGATGTCTTGATTTCTCCATGAAGAAATATAGTGCTTGTATCAAGGTGATTGACTTGATGTATCTTGTTGCCGCTATCTTGAGCCATATCCTTAAAGAAGTAAGCTTGATTGCTGGTGGAAATGTCTCACAGCCTTCACCATACTTCTGAATGTATCCCTTGGCCATCAGTCTGGTTTTATGGTGTGGATTTCTTCTTCTGCATTATCTGCATGTTCTTGAAAACAACTTCATCTCATGTTTTTGTTCCTTGCAGGTAGCTTGATAAATTTCTAAGTGTGATTTTTGTAAAGTATTTAATTCTCTTGTTCTGTAGCCTTTTTCCATTTTTCTCCTTCAGTGGCTCTCATCCCTTCAACATCCTTCCATGTGCAGGAGTCCTTCCATTTGTTCCCTCTGGCTGTTTAGGCCAGCCTTGGAATTCCTTTACTGGACTTCTGAAGAGTTTCTGGCTCTGCCACAAAGTCAGCTTCTGGGCATGCAAAGATGTCTTCTGGAGCTTCTAATTTCTGCTTCTTGGATATAGAAACAAAAACTGATGCCTTATTTTCTCTCTAGGGTGTAGACTATTATAGTTTTATGCAGAAAACCACTTCTTTCGATACTTTGCAAGTTTCCTATTGAAAAATGGCCCCAATGTATGGGCACAACATTTTAAGGTTTTTCCCAAACTGTTTGCTTGCTAAGGTCATATATTAAATTTCTCCAGACCTAACTCTTTTCACTGATCAAAGTAACTTTGTAAGTATCTTGTTTGATGGAAGAACATACTTCCATCAAATGTAGTGATATACATTGGCCTACAAGGTTCTCCTGTGCACAAAAGTTTTTCTCTTTTCATTTATAGACTTAGTGTCTTTAGCCTTTATACAACATCCACATCAAGACTGATCTGTGCATGAATTTAACTTTGAGCTAAGCTAAGCCTCCCAATTTACAAAGAGAATCTGGGTCCATTTTGCTGAAAAATCCCTTTCATAAACAATTGTGCACTCTCAGTTACATAACAAGGATTGTCTTTAAATCTTACATCACATTTTTCTCTTGATACATTTTACTGAAAGGAAACTTGTTCTAGATATGGGACATATAAAGTATCTTTCCATGTTAAATTGAGGACCTCTACTTTACCTAATGCACAATTTTCAGAGCCTTTCCCAGCTGAGATGATATTTTGTCCATTCGTCAAATAAATGGTAAATTTATACTCATTCAGTTCAATGAATCTTTTTTTAAAATGAAATTAGAGGTTTGGCAGAATCAAAATAGATGCTATCTGGTGGTCCATTTGTTCCTGTATTCATTGCTTGATGTCCTTCTGGTCTTTTTAAATATTGGTCTGATATGAGTCAGCCTATGGAATGCCATCTAATGGATATATCATTTCTCATTTTCACATAATCCAAGCCATTGCAAATGAAAATTTCCTTTCTTCTGGTCTTACTAGCAGATTCTTCTAATGAGAAATGCATTTTGAATTTGAGTTAATACAGATTATAATCTTGCAACAATGCATTACAGAATTAATATAATTTTCTTCTTTAATTTCTATTGCATGTACAACAGCTTGGTAATTTCTGGCAAATGAACTTAAAATGCAGGCAACTGGCATTTCTTCTTTTCTTTCTAACTGTCCAAGGTGAGTGATTTGCACACTCTGTGTCTCTCTTTTGCTCTCTGCGGTTTTAGACAGAACTGAACTCCAGATATTTGTTGTATAGCCTTTGTAAAGAAAATCATTTTGGAGGCTGTGGATTTTTTTCTCAAATAAATCTGAGCAGATTTCTCAACTATTTTTGGTTTAAGTTAAATTCCTTATATGCACAATAATGGAGTCACTTACCACCAGGCAAATTATTCCAGCTGCTTTGTGATCTGCTGTATACTAGGTTCCTCATGACTATCCTGATATACTGAGCCTCTCTTTGTCACACACAAAAATGATTGAGATTGAAGGACAATCAGAGTTCTGGTCTTTCCAGCTTCTCCACGGGCTAAAATTTTCCTGATTTCATTTCTGAAAGGAGTCTGTTTTATTTTCTAATCTTTTCGTTTAGAAGAGAGCTCACCTCCCTCCATTATGGAACTCTTTAGTACTTTAATTAAATTCTGTTCAAGGCTGAAGTGTTCTCCTTGTGTGAGCGTGTGTGACATTTCCTGAGAATGGAAATCCAATCTGAGCAATGATTATTAACAGAAGTTCTGGTCCCATGTGTGTTTCTAACAATGATTACCTATATGTTTAGCTTAACAACAAAAATACTGAGGAGAAACATGATTTGTTGTTCAGTCGCGCAGTCGTGTCCGACTCTTCATGACCCCATGGACTGCATTACGCCAGGCCCCCCTGTCTT
>JANHZU010002865.1:42432-53003 GCA_032468055.1 Acrochordus granulatus | reverse complement strand
CTTCCATGTTGCATGCAATCTCCTACTTCTTGAGCTACACAAAAATAAGAAAAAAGCCTTTGTCAGCCCTATATTTTATTAACATCTAGATGGTTCTTGAATAACTGGAACATAAAAGCTCTCTATTGTCACTAGCATATGGTATTCAAGCATCTGATATTCAAAATAATAGCATAATCTTAAACATGAAGAATACGTTCAGTGGAATTTTTCATCTGAGTATGTGAATGTATACACCCTAAAATTATCTCAACTGGAATTATGCACAACCTAGCCGTAAGGTGGAAAGATTATTTATGCAGTGTCTCATTAGATCTGCAAATTAATGTGAATTTCTAGATTGAAGTGGCCAATGCTACTACTACAGCTGGAGAATAGTATAGGACAATGTTTGGTGGCCTCATTCAAATAAACATATTTGTCTGACTTGACAAAGCTTATGTGTGTGATCAGTTTATTAAATCAGCTCCACATAAGCTCCAACAGATAATATAACAGATGTCTATATCCCACCCTCCATGCATTGACTGTACACATAACTTTTATGTAAAAAAGGCTACCATACTTGCTTTACCATTCAAAGACTGCACTATCAGAACACATAAATGATAGAAAATGGATTGCATCTCTTGATTTTATTGCATAAAGATTGTAAAAAATAATGTGTCTGCACACACTTTATGTACTTGTTTGGCTTACAGGTCCTATTAGAAACAATCCACTTATCCCAATTGTGTTGCTATCAGATATAAAAATTCTGTGTCAGAAATTTGTTAATTCACAACTACCAGCTTGCTTTATGAATCATAAATATATATATAATACATCCCTTAGATTTCTAAATGTAAAACCTCTACTGTCTTTTTTTTGGGGGGATATCCCAATCTATTCATGGGATAGACTATTATTTTTGTTTCTGTTATCAAGTTATAAAATTGGCACTTACATCACCTTATTAGTCTATTTTTATAAGACATATTTACAGTGGTTATTTTAATCTGCCAGTTTTAAATGGATCATAACTAGAGGCAAAATAAGAAGCACCCTCAACATATATATTCATGATTTTAGATTTAAAACCATTTAGATGCTATATCTAAAAATTAATCATAGCAATAAAAACTGGGTTTCTTATTATATTTTCCTGCAAACGCATACTCTGAATATATTACCCTGATTTTCTATGTATCCTTTCTGTTTGTTTCAAACTAGCCATTTTTATAGCAAGAAGCAACAGCCTAATATACAAATTAAAGAAATTACTTAACGTATTTTAGGTGAAATTAAATAATTCTTTGCTTATTCTGATATAATCCTATATACTAACTATCAACAATATTAAAGGCCAACATTTAAGTATTTTTCAGTCTAAAAGCATGTGCAAATAAATGATAAAAAAGTACATATGAAAACTAAGGAAAAGAAACAGCACTCATAAAATATCTTAAAGTGAACAATATTGTGAAAAATGCACACATACACCTTTGAAATAATTAAAAATACAATTACAAATTTTTATTACACTGTTTAGAAAATATATCAAAAATAGGAGAAAAGATACCAAACTCTGCAGGTTTGTTTTCTCACAGCAGTAATACACTGAAATTAATGACTCTCAAAGAAAAAAAGTTGCTCTAAAACAAATGAAAGAGAGATATTCATCTGAAAGTACAATTGTTTATAATGTATTCCATTCAGTTGGAGGGGGGACCAGCTAAATCACAGAACTTTCTTCATATGACTTGTACTGAACTGAAAATTTGATAAATTTTGTATGCCATTTTTATTACTACTGCCTAAATTAAAGCAGCTCTCTATCCACTATTAAATATAACAGGCATTAGTTGAAATATCAAGATACTGTCTGTGTAATCTTCATTCAAACTATGTATGATTATTCCTTATTAAAGACTATATCCTTTCGAACATATTTATAGAAAAAATAGCATACGCCTATTAAAGAGATAAATATTTTGACACTCTTAATTAAAAAGCTTTTTTATAATAAGGTAAGTATAAATGTATGTACTTATTACCTAATTTATACTCTTATACATTCAATAAACTCTAAACAGCTCACAAGATAAATTAAGTCATTTCATGAAAATGAAAAAATATTTCAGTCAAACAAATCAAAAGATAAGATTTCAGAAGACTTCTTTTGCAGGAAAAATAGGGTCCTGACCTTTTTCCTAATGGCAAGATGCATTTAAATTATGCATAAAAATTAAGAACTGGCATGATTATCAGAGGAAGTAACCTTTAAATGTAAACAGTTCAAAGAGACCCACCAGCAGTCTACTACAACATAGTAGATAAGTAACACATCAAAGAATTAAACAAGATCAGAAAACCTTACAACCCCACCTCCTATTTCATATTAGGCTGTTACATTCTTGATTACGTATTTTTGAAAATAATCACTATTATACTAGTTCTGTACTTGAATACCAAGTCTGCATAATTCTGAGAGAGATGGGCTGCTTTAGAAATATAAATAAATCGAGTAGCAAATATATGTATAGATGAAATTCAATAGATGCAGACTCCAATAAAAATCAAACTAAGCATAGTTAAGCTTACAAACAAATGCAAGTGAAATCCAGGTAAAACTTTTTTTATATGACAGTTTAGTATATGGCAAAACAGGTAACTTATATAATAATATGTTAACTAAGGTCATCTCTGAATCTTAGCAAAGTAAACCTGATATATATGTTAATGTTCATTCAGATAATAGTAAGCTTAAAGACGTTTTCCTACTTTCATCCTAAGGGTCCAATTCTCATTATACCCATTACTGTAGAATAAACAGTTCATAGCTAAAAATAATCACATCTGGTAGAACAATCCCATTAAAGGCAAATGAAATGAGCTGCAGCCTAAAAACTTGGTTCACAGTCAATGAAGCTGAAGTTCTAGGATTAAAGCCAATCTAGCCACACTGAAAGCAAGCTCTGACCTTCTTTAACTGAGTAATAAAAAACTGAGTATCAAACCTTGAAATCAGTTGTTTCTTAAAAGTGAATTTATATTGATTTAAATTTAACTACAGTTGAGTTATGCCAATTAGGTTCAATGAAGGTGAATTATAGAAGAAACCATGCTACATAGCCACTCTCACATCAGTTGTTAATTTAAAGACATCTGCTTCTTGGATGAGCATTTTCCCTTTGCATTAGAGGATAAATTTATGCAGTCATGTAAGTTATAAGAAGAGATCTGAACATCAACTGCATTATTGGACTTCTACTGATATCAATGCACAGGAAAACCTAGCATATGTGGAATAAATATCAATGTAGAAGTAATGAGTCTAAGAGTTGTAAACTTCTTGACTTGAATGCTTCAAACAAAATGGTGGAATTATCAAGTTACAGTGAAACATAGTATTATAAATTCACTGCATGTTTGCTTTCATTTTAATTAAAATTATATGACACGCTAATTTAACTGATTGTAATAATAATTTTATGTATTCAAGCCATTGGTGGTCATTTCAAAAATTGTATTCCAATATAAACCAAATCTGAATAAATCTTATATTTATCACTGCACACAAAAAACCCAAACACCTTACTCTAGATACTATGTTCCTGCGATGGTCATATCAATACTGGATCATCAAATGCATAAACACCATGATGAAATGTGTAAAAATTATACACTGCTGTGCCACAAATAATATCAAAGAGCATCTAGAAATATCAAAACCCTTATTCTAAACATGCCCTAACAAAACAAATTCCTAATAACCAAAACCTTACTGACTGAATTTCTTTCAATCTCATGTTTTTAAAAATTATAGAATTTGAAATAGTCATGAACAGATATGCTGTCCTTTTTAGCCATGCTTAATTATTTTTACTTTTAAAGATTTGAAGCCTTCGAACTGTAGATTTCTAAAATGCACATCTAGTAGTCTGTACTAAAAGGAAACACCCATAAAATGGTTCTGGAAAAGAAAGCTGCCGTACAGTGAATTAACTGTTATTCCTATTATCACCTTGACTAATGTAGATTCTTTGTCCCCTTCAGCAAATATCAGTTCTTCCGAGTTCCAACAAAGGGAGAGAATACTTACAAATGACACCTTCTGCAAGTCATGCCTGGTTTTTCACAGAAATTCTTCGGCTCTGTTCCGGTGTCTGAGGATCCCTTTCCCGAGAATCAAAATTCACACTCGCTGCTTTCACATGCTCACTCAAGTCTCAGCCACAGAGCAACACCACGGATTAAGAAGCCTGTGATGTCACCAGCATCAAGTACTGCATCAGATGAACCCAAACCCTCTACGGGGTTATATTTTGCAAAGCAAAAGGTTTTTCTGAAGAGGAGGATGAGCGGATGTATGAACCAGAAGCTCAGGATTCACACCGATTTGCTTCTACGCTCTCTGCTTCGCGCAGCATCGCGCATTTACGGTTGGATTAGCAGCAGATTCCTGACTGAACTCTGCTATGGCATTCAGCTCCGTATGATTTTAAGCAAGCCAGTGATAAGGTTTTAGCATTCACCGTCTTTTTATGAACAGCATAGTACAGTCCAGGCTAGAAAAAGGCCATTGGTCCTTTTATCTCCATGGCAACAGCAGCATCCGTGGAGCCAAAATCTGCTGCAAAGTCAACACATTGTGATATACAATCGCACAAACAGAAAAAAATGGAAACAAATAAAAATAGGTGCAGATAATAAATACTGGCGACTTGAGTAAAAATATGACTCTTTTCATCAAATGTATAAAACAGTACACTTAAAACAGGAGGTAATTTGTACTACTTCAGCACAACTACAACCTCATAATTTGGGACCACTACAGCATATTTATGATGTAGGCATTTTAAGAAAGTTTATTTTTATGTGTGTTTAATCATATAAAACTCAGGCTACCCTTTATTAGTTTCCACAATAATTGTAAAATACCTTAAGTACCAGAAAATTCCAAATACCCATTTAAAAAAAATGATTGTACAACACTCACACAGTAAAAAAAGAATACAGATGCTGGTCATCTCATTATTGTATTATGGTAACATTATCAGGTCTTCTGGAATAAAAACAGTAAGACCGATCTGTTGCTTTCTTACGGTAAATGTCTTCAATACAACCAGCTAGAAATCTGAGGAATCATTCACTCCTAATCTTCTCAGTGCACGGAGGGAAAGGCATATTCCCATCTCAATTTTAGAATGAGTCAGCATTTTTTCTTAATTAGTCACTCAGGGTGACTGCCTGCTTTTGTTGCTAAGTTAAGATATTTACATGGACAGCTTATTGTACAAGGGTAAGTAATACGTTCAAGGCCAACCAACAGGTAGGAGATACTTTAGCTAGTAAGGCTTCCAAAGCAATGCTTGCTGACGCATGCTCTCCAAAACATTTAAATAGCATAAATACTGGAGATCTTGTCGTCACCTCCAGTCTGAAGTTAGTTACCAGGGGTGACAATCGGGGCAGATGAAATGCCAGTTTCATCGGACGCTGTAAAGGCTGCTGAATTGTATTTCAGTCTGGGAGAAAGCTTCGTCCTCTTCAGGGAGAGGTGGGAACACAAAGGCCACACAAAGCGCCCTGCAGTGTCCTCTTTAACTGCGGAAACAATCAGAGACCTAGCGTCGCTTCCCGTCTTTTATCTGCGGCCTGAGATGACCACAACAATTTTTAATCTTTCTTTTTAATTTGCCTTTGACACCTCTTTCTTTAGAACTTCCTGAAACATAATAGTACGTTTTTATAGTATGGGACAGAAAATAAGAGTCTACTATATATGGAGATGGTACACTACGCTACAGAGATAGGTGGAAAATCCTATTCCAAACCTCATGTCCTTAATTTGGGATCTGTCTAGTTACTCTGTAAATTGTGATGCCACAGGCTTATAGCAACTATTTTAACAAGCGTTAAAGACAGGAGTTTTAGGCTATGTTCTGATTCCTTTATTTATCTTGGTATAAGAAGTGGTCAATATGAGGCAACCAGAAGATCTAGACAGATGATTTAGAATCTGGTTCAGATTTGGAGTAGGATGCATGTGATTAAATGACATTAACTTCAATGCTGATTTATATTTTGAGAAGCTTTCCAATGTTTAATCCATCACATGTACATCTCTCTCTGTGTGTACATATTTATGCACACACACTAACAGAGTGGGAAACAAACTTTATTCATGAAAAAGTCACTTTAGAGGATAATCCCAGATTAAAAATAAGTAAATCCATGTCTGGGTTGAGCAAAATTTGGAAGCTGTTTTCAATATTTTCACTGAATTAAAAAATGCAACTGATTTAACTACAGAGTGCTTTTGCAACTAATTCAAAAATGAAATTAATTTCTTATTGAATAGTTTTGGTATAAGATGGTAATGTGTCTCTTGATAGATCAATGTATTTAAGATGCATATGTTCTTCCTGGCTTTATCCCTAGTATTTTAATAGATCAATAATTATGAATTTGGGGTGTATAGATAATAAAAGAATTAATATACAACACAAGAAAGAGAAATCTGCAGCTGATACACAGCAATGAATAGCTGATGTGTGTTGTTTTGTCAATATTTGAATCTAGGGGAGGGATTTGATAAAGGGTAAGAAAGAAGCCTTTTGGTCAGTTCTTTTAAGAGTGGGCTGCTTTCCCAGGTATATTTTTTTCTTTTATGTAATTATTATTATTATGATTTTGTCATATTATTAATTCTATGTATCCTTGTTTCGATATGAATAATAATAATGCTATGCCTAATGGTAAGTTATCTGTAATTGTATTAGTTGCCATGTTTTACTATATACACAGGTTCCTCTAGAGGAGAAAATGTTATTTTAAACAATGGTTTTCTGATTTTGTGATTTCCTGTGGAGTTTTACTTTTAACTTGATACATACAATTGGAACTTACATAATGCCTTTTAGATTTCTTCCATTTTATATGAAGGTTTGCATTTGGTAGAAAGCTGAGCTCTTAACCACTTGTGCCACCACACCACTGATAGAAACACACAGAAATTTAAAGAAAATAATCATTAAGTTTTACCCTCTGATTTGAAAAACTGGTCCGTACTAACCAATCTTGAACTATAACAGTAAGAAACTGAAATGATTCACTTTTAACTATAACTATAATTATAATTTATTATACTGAGATTAATTTTCTAGGAACAGAATGACATATTTTTGTTATTAATTTATTCAAGTATGGTTGTGGCCTTAAAATATAATACTGCATTATCATTAATTGCCTAACACAATTGGTAAGACAATTTAATTTCATTAAATGATATAGTATAAACCTAACTTAAGGATCCATTTAAAATTAATATTGTGGCAAGCTCCTTTGTAAAACTAACTGATTGTTCTGTGAGAATGAATGGAAAGAGCATATTAAGACAGTTAAAATTGTTTCCTATTAAAATATTTTGCAAAAAATTACAGTGAAGATCTACAATTACAATCTTTTACTGCTTTTGCTTTTTCTAGGCTTTGTGTAGTCTTGTCTTCCTATTCTGGTAAGATGTATATTGTTATTTGGGGTCTTCCTGTTTACTCCCACATGTTCTTACTCTTCTGTCACCTTAGGATTATATATATCCTCAATATAGGAACTCTTTTATGGTTTCTCAGAAACTATTCAGATTTATTGAAAATATATTTTCCTTTCATGCTTTGTGAATGCCCTTTACCTCTTTATTACTCATGTCATTTGCTCAATGAACCAAATCCTTTCTATTACATAATGCTATAGGAAGGTAATGCTTGATTTGAAAAACAGATACTAGGAAATGTAATACAATTCAATTTTCCCCAAGTGAAATTCTATTAATGGCAAGGAAACAGTCCCTCACACATTTGAAAGGTTTGTGGTTGATGACATGTTTATCCTAGCAACTTCCAGAAGCTAAAAGCGGTGCACATTTTATTCTCTCCTCCATTTTTTTCTCCATAATGAGTGGAAAGGGTGGGTTAAGCTGAACAATTAACTCTCTAAGACAGCCAATGAGATTTTCTAACTAAGGGTGGATCTGAATCTAAGTCTTTATTTATTTATTTATTTATTAAATTTATATGCCGCCAAAATCAAATGACTCTCAGCAGCTTATATATAAAAACATAATAAAAACAGAAATAAAAACAAAAATAATTAATAACAAACCAACTGGGCAGAACAGGGAGATAAATATATGTATGAGGGGGGAGGTGAATACTAAATGATTAACTACTTCCAAGTTGAAATACCCCCATCATAGCCCCACGTCAGCTGGTAGAGCCAGGTTTTAAGGCTCTTCCTGAAGGTCATAAGGATGGGCATGGACCTCACCTCTGGGGGCAAAATGTTCCACAAGGCAGCAGCCATTGCTGAAAAAGTTCTTCTTCTAGATCCTGACGGCCAAAGTTCCTGGTGGTGTGGGACATCCCCACTGGAGTGAGACGGTTCCTCAGGTAACCTGGTCCCATGCCATGAAGGACTTTAAAGATCAAAACCAACACCTTGAATTGCACTCAGAAGCAGACTGGCAACCAATGCAGCTTGTGGAATAAAGGTGTAACATGGGCCATTCTTTTGGCCCAACAATCTTGGTACAACCACATTCTGCACCAGCTGCAATCTTCGGATGCTCTTTGAGGGTAGCCCCATGTTCCAGTAATCCAAGGACGAGATGATGAGGGCATGAGTGACTGAGTGAAGGGACCTCTGGTCTAGGAAGGGGCGTAACTGGTGCCTGACATGCAGTCATGCGTGTGACTAGCTGTGACTAGTCATGCGTGTGACTAGCTGTGACCATCTGCTCTTTGAGCAGGAGTAACGAGTCCAGGAGAACCCCCAGATTGCACACCAGATCTGTCTGGGGTAGTGCCACCCCATCTAGAGTTAAGGTTGTTAAACCCCAGAACTGGGTCCCCCAGACACCCAAAGCCACTCAGTCTTACCAGGGTTCAACCAATGTCTGTTGTCTCCCATCCGGACCCATATAGCCTCCAGGCACCAAGTCAGGGCCAAGACTTGGATTACCAGGGATGGAGATATAAATCTGAGTATCATTAGCATACTGATCGTACCTCATCCCATGGCGACGGATGATCTCACTCACTGGTTTCATGTAAATGTCAAAAAGAAAGTACTGAGCCTTGAGGCACACTACAAAGTAGCAACCATGGGCTGGACTTCTCTTTCCCTATTAACACCAATTGGGACCAGCCTTGAAGGAAGGAGCTGAACCAGCGCAAAACTGCACCACCTAGCCCTGCAGCCAACCCAAAAGGAAACCATGGTTGATGGTATCAAAAGCCACTGAGAGGTCAAGGAGAGCTAGGAAGGATGCAATACCACCATCCCGCTCTCACCAGAGATCATCCACAAGAGCAACCAATGCTGTCTCCATCCCATAACTGGGCCTGAACCCAGACTGAAAAGGGTCCAGAAAATCCATTTTCTGCAAGAACTTCTGCAGCTGCCAAGTGACCACTTTCTCAACCACCTTCCTTAAAAAGGGCAAGTGGGAGACTGGACAATAACTGTACAGACAAATGACATCCAATTAAGTATTTTTTAAAAGGGGATGAACCAGGGCCTCCTTAAAAGGACCCAGAAAAGTCCCCTCTTGCAGTGAGAGATAATCAATGCATGGACCCACTTATTAGCCACCCCCTGGCAGCTTTCACCAACCAGGAAGGACAAGGATCTAACTGGTCACAATTGGTTGCGCTGACAGCATTGAGGACCACTTCCTCAGGGACAACAGCATTGAATTGTTCCCAGATAACTGGGAAGACTCCTCCCTCGGCATCTCTGATGGATCTGCCTCACGCACAGCTTCCAACTGAGACCGAATCCAAGTGACATTATCAGCTAAGGGATCAGCAAACTCCTCTGCACAGCCCTGAAGATAACCAAGTTACCAAACATTTAACCAAGTTACCAAACATTCAGAATCTTTTATATTTTGAAGGTCAGATTTTTTCTGAGAAACTCTGCTCACCATTGCTTTTTGTTTTATGTAGCATCCACAAAACAGAGTGCCTGAAATTCTCATTCCAAACAAGCATGTTAATTCAAGGATGAGCAACTCCCTAGCATCAAACTCTAGAGAGTTGACTGAAGTGTAACTTGGCCTATGTTATCTAGGCTAAATTTGATCCTACCAGTTCCATGGAAGTGGACAGAGTTCCCAATTTTATAAAGTTCAGCCACTTCAATCCATATCTTTCCTAGTTAACCAAAGATCCCTGGGAGATGTGAGGTTGGATCTGGGCAATGATAAATGCATCCTTAAGAGTAGTGGTGGTGTATCCCTCCTTAAGAAGTCATTCCTAAACCTGATTATTTTTAACTGCAGTGGAACCTTGGATTGTGAGCATAATTCGTTCCGGAAGACTGCTTTAATCCAAAATGCTCTTATACCAAAGCAAATTTTCCCATAGGAAACAATGTAAAGTCAGATGATCCATTTTATCCACCCAAGAATATTCATAAAAAATAATTTCAATATGGTATTTTATGTGAAATGATTATCCTTAATATCTGAAAAAGTAACAGTGATTAATACATAATATAAAGTAAAAATAAAACAAATTAACCAG
>JANHZU010002865.1:23574-35648 GCA_032468055.1 Acrochordus granulatus | reverse complement strand
GAGCATCAATAAGGAGGTATGGGATGACTGGGCAACTATTGCCGAAGTGGTGAGGGAGACAGCTAGGAAGGTTCTTGGTATGACATCTGGTAAGAGTAAAGGAGACAAAGATTCTTAGTGATGGAATGAAGAAGTTCAGGAAAGCATAAGAGGAAAGAGACAAGAAGGAGAAAAATTGGGATCATAAGAGAAACAAGGAGTATAAGACAAGAGTATAAGGAGATGCGAGTGAAGAGAGAAGTGGCAAAGGCATATGATGAGATGTGCGAGAAGCTGAACTCAAAGGAAGGAGAAAAAATCTTGTATCGACTGGTCAGGCAGAGAAATAGAGCAGAGACGGATGTGCTGCAAGTTAGGGTGGTAAAAGATGCAGACGGAAATATGCTGACAAACCAAGGAAGTGTTCTAGGTAGGTGGAAGGACTACTCTGGTGAACTGATGAATGTAGAAAATGAGATGAGGCAAACTTAGAGAGCTGGGACGTATGGGAAATTAGTAAGGATGAGGTGAGGTGGGCTATGAAGAGGATAAAAAAGGAAAGGCCGTTGGCCCAGATGATATACCAGTAGAGGCATGGAGCTGTTTAAGAGAGATGGAAGTGGAGCTGCTCTCCAGATTGTTTAGCAAGATTCTGGAAAGTGAGAAAATGCCTGAGGAATGGAGAAGTGTACTTCTCCCGATTTTTACGAACAAAAGGTATGTGCAGAGCTGCAGCAACTGTAGAGGCATACAGTTGATGAGCCATACCATGAAGCTGTGAGAAAGAGTAGTAGAAGCTAGTCTGAGAGGAGAGGTGATGATCAGTGGACATTAGATATTTTTTTATCAGATATTGCTGCTCCTTAATCCCTCGCTTTATGTACAAAAGTCTGCAAACATTTAGTGCTACATCTACTCCAGTCTGTGCATAGAATAGTAGGTTAAATGTTGACACACTTTAAAAGGATCACTGACCTTGGCAACCTTTGGGGAGGTTTTATCCAGTAAACATACCTAGAACAATACCAAAATCTATCAAGACAATCTAATGCACACTCCCAAATTCTGATATATTCATATGGCTGAAAAGGCTAGCTGAGTTCTTAGCCACGAACTCACACATCTAAAACCATCAGTTCTTGGAACTAAGAAACAAGAAAATTAAAATAAGTGGTTTCAGATGGAGGAGTTCAAGAATACTGGCAGGACTTCATCTTTTGCTACATTGTACTTCCAACTGAAATTAACAGTAATGAGACAACAGGTTTCAAAATGAAGGAGTGGAAAATAAAGAGGAGCATATATTAAAAAAGTGTGGGGAATCTGTCCCAGGAGCCTCCTCCATTAATTCCTTTCTCTTATCAGTGATTAGCCAACATTTCATCAACTATCAGCAGGATAGTTAAGGCATGAGTTGGATGACATGTCAATTAAGAGCTTGGGTGGGATGCTGCAATGTTTAGCATTCTATCAATGGATTTATGACATAGTTAAAGAGGTGGGAGGGAGATGGTTATCAAAATTTCAGGTGACACAACATTGGATGGGATAGCTAATATGTAGTCCTAAAAGAGAGAAGTGACACTGGAAATGATCCTGACTGATTAAGAGAAATAGGTTGAAAGTACAAAATAAAATTTAACCTAGTAAGTTCAAGAGATTTATTTGGAAAACAAAATACAAATGCATAAGTATAGGATGGGCTATGTTTGACTATACTGATATTGTAAAAAAGATCCTGTAATAGTAGTTGACTACAAATTAATCTTGAATTAGTAGGGCGATGAGCCTATGAAAAATGCAAATGCAATTTTACATTGTCAGCAGAAGTCGAGTTTCCACATCAGAAGAAATACATTTGTCAGACTCCATCTGAAGTTCTGTGTTCAGTTCTGGGCAACGTATTTAAATACAAATTTGAGAAAATGGAACATTAAAAAGGACAGAGGATCAAAACTAAATATTATAAAGACAGAATAAAAACGCTCCCAAGATCTGATATCTACCACTGCAGAACCAATACATGAAATGGTGAATTTTTAAGTTGCTGGATTTTAGGAAACACCTCCTAGCAGGAAAAGCAGTAGGAGGTTCCCCTTTACTAGATACTTTCAAACAGTTTTCTGTTGTAGATGCTTTAATATAGATTTTTACACTTAGAAAGTCACTAATAAAAAGCAGACAAAACTTAATTCATAAGGGACTTGGTTAGAGATGGATTGCAGGAGTCTGGCTAGCTGAGAATGAATGGCTGGAATCCAACTAAAATTCAAACAAAGAAAATAAAGAAAAAATACACATGTGAAGGATTGAGCATGGAGAAATGATGGTGCTTATTTTGGAAGTAGTAGATCATCTAGAAATTACAGAAGGAGGACATAGATTTTTAAAATCCCATTTGATAATTTAGTATGTAGTTGGAAGTGATGAACAACCAAGGAAGAACTTTGGGAGTCAAAGTAGGGGGCAGAATAATAATTAGTATTATACTTAGATTAGGCTGAGTAATCTCCATAATCATAGCAGGGCTTGAATCTTACTCTCCCAGGTCCAGTCCAACATTAAGCATTAAGTTGGACTGCAGTTGGACTTCCTCACCATCTGAGGAAAGGGTGGTATATTATAAATGGCTCAAGAACAGATGATTTTTTTTAAAGAAATTACTTCCCTGGTTGAAGGCCTTGGGTTTTCTCTGTAGTTCGGATATAAATTGGGCAGCAGTCTGTCTGATCTTGTTCAGATGAGGCAAAAAATGGATTTTGGTCAGGGCCAAACTTAGGTGTCCTAGTTAAAATGGATGCAATGAAGGGCCAGGCAGATGGATCTTTGCTATGTTCACTGGCCATTCCACAAACTCTGAACAAAGTTCAGATGGAGAATAGTGCTAAAGATTTATCATTGATTAATCCTTCCTCTTACCTTTTTATTATTATCTTATTTATTTGATGTGTATATTTTATCATGATTTTATTGTAAGCCACCCAGAGTCACTCAGAGTGAGAACGACAGCAAATAAGTTTAATAAATAAACAATAAATCCTCCTGACAGGATATTTTGGTGATATATTTGAATCTTCTATCATGAATTTTGCATTATTTAACTGTTTTTCAGGAAGTTCATTTCCTAGGACCATAGAAAAGCCAGTCAGCAGATATTTTCCTAGATGTATGATAACCACTGACTTAAGCTCTTAACTAGTCAAATTAATCAGTACATGCATTCAGAGAAGGGTAATTTAATGTATTTTAATATTCTAAAAACAAAACAACGTATGAAAAAACTCAACGCTCAAGCGATATTTCTTTCATTGGTCAAATACAAATTTTATGAAATTCATATAACGTCCACCAGGGGGCAATGGTTTCCTATGAAAAGTAACAAAAATTTCACAATTGATGCTGAATAAAACAGGCAGAAAGAGCAAGCAGTTATTTGTTGGGAAAATCATGCAGGACATTTTGATTATGAAATCAAAATACTTAATTCATTGTGTTATATCTCCACAAGTCCAATTATACTTTGCATCAGTGATTTTAAAATTACTTGAGTTTGTTAACTCAAGCATTAATTACAACATGTATTTGGAGGTCTGAAAAATACTGCAGTCAAGATCTAAATATGCACAAATAGTTGCAATTGAATTAGTGCTTCACACAAACTGAAGCTAGTTATAATTTGATAACTCAAACTGCATCTTTTTTGCAGACTAAAACAGATTTTTTGAAGGAAAGGATTATAATAGACCTGTTCATGGAAACTGTTAAAAATATGTTGAAATGAGGCAAATTAGATTCAGGAATCATGGAAAATTGTTACCAACGCTTATATAACAGCAGCAGAGTAAATACTGAAGCAATATGCACACAGGCACACGTATACATTTTTATTTCAGAGGTATTGTTTCCCAGATGTGGCAGAGTTATATGAGATTTGTTGGGCTGCACCTGAGGAACAACTCCTGCACTTGCTTCAGGGCAAATGTAATTCCTGCCTGCTCCAATATTTTAATAAAACAAGTAATTAATTAATACACATTTGAGAAGGACACTTACAAGGAAATCAAGATGTAGCTGGCAATAAATATTCATCGTGCACTTCATCTATATTCCACTCAAATGGATACTGCCATGAATTGCCTAATTCATGTGAAATTTGATCAAAACACATTAGAAATAGATGGAATCCATTTATAATTTATTATGGAAAAGGCAGTATTACCAATTAGAAAAGTCTGTTAAGATTGCAGTTTCCACTTTGGGTCTGAAAATATACTGAAAATGAACTGAGCTGCATCAGTTTTCTAATAAATGTCCTGAACAATTTTTTTTATAGAGTGAAGATTTATTTTCATTATTTCTTGAAGTATAAATATTGCCTGCTTGATCAAGCATAACATACCATGAAAAAGAAATAATAATATTTATAATACCAAATCAAGATATTGATCATATAACAAAGCTAATTTTAATATGAAGTTATATTCTTGGCAATTTAGCTACTATAGAAATCATCTTAGATATCCAATACTGTCCCCAATTATAAACACCCGCCCCTGGCAAATTAAGTGATGCTATGCATGTGTTGCCCAGTGAAGGCAGTGAGAGTCTGCATGGGAACAATCGGCTTCGGCTGAACCTTGGCAAGTCTGAGCAGCTCTGGATTTTGAGGCCTACGTCTTTGGTGCTGGATGGGGTGGCACTGACCAAGACAAGCCCTGTGTGCAATCTGGGGGGGGCAGTCTTCCTAGATTCTTCTGCTCAGAAATCAGGGGGCAGTCATGACTTAGCCCAGCTTCAGGTTGTAGGCCAATTGCACCCTTTCCTGGATTGGGAAGCTCTACTCAAAGTCACTCATGCCCTAGTTACCTCCAGATGGATTACTGTGACATGCTGTACATGGAGCTATCCTTGAAGAATATACAGAAGCTTCAAATGGTGCAGGATGCAGCAGCATGGGAAGTTATGTGTGCTCCTAGAAAAGCACGTATCACACCTCTGCTCTGCGAGCTGCATTGGCTGCCAATTTGCTTTTGGGTCCAATTAAAGGTGCTTGTTTTAACTTTAAACCCTTCATGGCATGGGACTTTGTTATCTGAGGGACCAATTGCATCTGCCCAAGCCAACAGGTCTGGCAAAGAAGGCATAACATTGGCCAGGGACCTGCCATTTGCGGGTCACAGGAGTCATGCCTTCTCTGTCCATCTTATGGAGCATTCTTCCCCCAAAAGTCAGGTTCGCTCTGTTCCTTTATCCCTTGTCTTCAGGAACAGAAGCTATTCTGAGATGGCTCCATTATGGTTCGTATTTTTGTGCTCTTTGTATGGTTTATACATTTAAACTCTGTATTACGTTCATCACTCCGTCAGCCAGATGCTTAGACCGGATTGGCATTTTTGTCCATCAAATCCTGGGATAGGCTGATGCTGTTCTCTGAGCTGTTAAAGATATTGTCACGGGATATAAGATGTTCTGAATAATGCTGCCTTTTGCAATTGACTGATGGTGAATTTGTCAATGCTGATGGTGTTTAAGTAGTGTTCCAATTGTTTTGGGATTTCACCTAAGGCCCCTATTATTATTGGTACCACCTTTGCTTTTTTTTGCCATAATAGTTCTATTTCTATTTGCAAGTCTTTGTATTTTCTTTGTGATTTTCTCCAGTTCTTTCTCTTCTATTCTGCTGTCTCCAGGTACTACCACGTCCACTTTCCAGGCTTTTTTGTCTTTCTTATTGACAATTGTTCAGTCAGGAGTGTTATGTGGTAGGTGCCTGCCTGTTTGAATATTGAAGTCCCAGACAATTTATCTTCTTCATTTTCTCTTACTTTCTCTATTTTATGATCCCACCAGTTCTTGCTTGCAGGCAAATGGTATTTTGCAGATCCTCTAGTGCACCATTGTTGCTATTTTGTCATGCTTTGTTTGTAGTCAGTCTGTTCGATCTCCTTGCAGAAGCTAACTAGGTGGTTCAGTGTTTCTTCAGCTTCTTTCCAGAGGTGACATTTGCTGTCTATTGTTGTCTTTTCAATTCTAGCCTTATATGCATTTGCTCTTGATGCTTGATCTTGTGTAGCAGAATTAGTCCTTCTGTCTCCTCCTTGAATTTGCCTGCTTTTAGCCATTACCAGGTCTTGTTATTATCTGCTTTGCCTTCTATTTTTTTTAACGTACTGGGCATGCATTGCTTTGCCTTGCCATGTCTCTTCTCTATTCTTCATTTGGCCTTTCTTGTATGCCAGTTTCACCTCTCCAGTACTCAGTAAGCCTTCCTGGTATACTAGCTTCAGTGCATCTTCTTCACTGTTCTTCAGATATTCTTCCACTTCCCTTTTTTCCTCTTCAACTGTCCATGCCCACCTATTTTCCTTGTCATTATTTTTCTGGTCTTCCTATCTTTCCATTGATGACTGGCAGAAACATTTCTGATTTGTCTGGAATTGAGATTCTGTGCAATTTGAGATTTGTATCTGCTGATCTTCTTGGCTATAGCTGTTATCTGCTGTTTTATTATTTCCAGTGCTTCCTTAACTTTACTTTTTTCTAGGTGATTTTTCTTGATCAAGTATTCTTTGGTCTTCTTGTTCATCAGCTTTTTTTCTTTCATCTGTTTGCTTGCATCTGATCTTAGCTTGCCAATTTTATTTTCCAGCCTGATCTTCCATTTTGGTGGTGCACTGTTTGGCTTTTTTTTTTATTTGCTAATTTTGAACCCCAAGTATTTAGTTATAACTGCAGCCATGCTGTACATTAGTTGGTTTGTTTCTTGCAGTGAGCTGATGCTTACATATGCTATTACAGTATTGGCATCTTTTAATATTTAGAGTAGTTGTTTCTTTGGAACAAGCTTCAATGCAGGCAATCTTATTCTGTTGTTTTTGTGCTGTTCTACATGCTCAATTATTCTTCATTTCAATTCTTCCTCTTTTTTGAGGGCTTTGTTCTTCTTGAGGAGAAATCTGAGGAGATGGTTCCTGCTTTGGGAATGAAAACAGTTCAATATCTATGCTGGTTGCCTCCACTGCTACCTCCCTCTGGTTTGCCTCTATAGTCTGAGCTATTTCTAGCAAGGTTTTGGTTTCCTTGCTCTGGGTACAGCTTTATAGTTCTTTCAGTTTTACTTCTGTAAATACTTTATTTCCTACTATAAATCTATGTTGATCTCTGTTTCTGGATGTTGTTCTTAATATTTTCCTTTTTATTAAAGTTTTTCTAGGCATCTATGGGTTTATTTGATTGTTGTTCACCACCCAGAATTGCTTTTTGTGAGAAGAGTGGCTATATAGGTAGCTTTTCTTGCCCATCCATACCAAAAAGCTCTCTGTTGAGTGAGCAGGCTTTGTCTCCAAGAGGAGGGCAGAAATGACAGCTATGTAATTCTTGGAAATCATTTTATAAGTACTGCATATTCAAAGATATTCCTGATAGGAGTAAAAAAATAATGAATTTAGATAATGTTGTTCTACTAGCAAGGACTCTGAAGACGCAGGATAGAACATTGATGACAGAAAAAACTCCTGGAAATACCATAAAGAGCGAAGAAAACAAATAAATGGATCACTGAACAAATTACCCAGACTTCTTACTCAAACCATGGTCAAATAATCTTGCTTTGGAAGCATTATGTAAAAAAAGGTTCTAATGATGGAGAAAGTGACGAGAAAGAGAAGAATCAGACAGCCTATTAGGAACATGGGTGAATCATTAGAAGGCCTGAAGGACCTTATTAAAAGACAGATCATCATGGAGAATATCTATCTATGAAGTCACTAAGAGTTGACATCAACTTGATGGTATACAATCATATAATCTATCACTCACTAACAAGATCTTTTTATTCACAGAATTCCCCACTCCAGATTGGGTCAACACAAACTAAAGCTAAGTGACTGTAAATTATAAGTACAATTGAATCAGAAACATAAAATACCACTGCATGAACCATTAACCATGTATACCATTAACTAACAATTTCAACTGGATGCAAACATTTTAAAATTTATTTTTATGATTAAAAATGTATTCATTGGTCAAAGAGTATAGGCAATTAAGCATCTTTAAGGAATCTTTTATAATTACAAGTCTGGATACCAATTTGCACAAAAACATACATGTGGAAGCACAAACAAGCATTACATAATGGACTGTACAATCAGTTGCCTTGTCATGTCTATAGAAACCTTTAACTACAACAGCATTTGATTTATTGCTAGAAATAAAATATGTACAACTACCACCCAACTCTGGAAGGGAATGCTGGAGAAGATACAAAAAAAATGAAGGTTAGGGTTAGTTACCACTGAATTGCGCTTGCCCCTAGTAACCAGGCACCAATTGTTTAAAGACAGAATCTAATCCAAATAATATATAGTTTATTATGTTCCAATATGCAACATTTTAATGGTAAAATTCACAGTCCACAAATGCCCATTCTCCACCCTACAGCAGAATTTAACTGATGTCTTCTCAGATGAACTGTTTATTCACATCCAGAAGAGCAGGAGAAATAGTCCAACGACTTGGCCTGGATCTCAATGTGCCTGCCAACATGTTTCGTTTGCCTGCCAAGTTCCCTGTGTGACATAATGTTTTAAAAGATGTTTTTATTTAATAACAATAAATTAATGGAAAGCAAACATCCTGCAAAACCAAGCACCAGCCTCAAGCATGTTTGCTTTCTGGTATGTGAACGCTTTATTATTGACAGTGCTAATCTTGGTTATATTTCACAAGAACACCCATAAATTAATTTGAATTAGTGTTTGTGTACAAGGTGTTTGTTACTCATGAGATGTACACCACATAACAACGAGATACAAATCTGTTTATCAAACCAGAATTTCTCAGTATATCCAACAGAAAAAAACGGATATTTGAGATTAGAGTTTAATCTACTTTTTACTAACTACCATTTTCTGAGACTGACACAATGATATTAACCGAGGAATTCTGCAGCTGCGTCATGGCAAAAGATAAGAAAGAATAAATACAGTGCCCGATATGGGTGAGCCCATTCCTACCAACTGAAGAGCTGGCTTCTAAAACTGCAAGTGCCAGGAGTCTCAAAAAACACACTAAAAAGTTGCAGGTCTGAAATCTGGCATTATTTGACATAGAGGAGCCAGAGCATGTCTTCCTTGCTAAACCTGACTGGGTGAGGGCAGGCGCAAAAACAATGGGGAGCCAGTTTGGTCTAGTGATTATGGCTAGAAACTGGAAGACTATGAGTTCTAATCCTGCCTTAGCCATGAAAGCCAGATGGGTGACCTTGGGCCGGACATTCTGTCTCAGCCCAACTCATCTCACAGGATGGTTGTTGGAAAGAAAACAGGAAGAAGAAAGTACCTTGGATAAGTTTGCTACCTTGAGTTATTCGTAAAATAATAAAGACAGGATATAAATAAATAATAAAAACAGTTCTGCATATAGTGTGTCCTAAGTCATGTAGGACTTTATATGTGGTAACCAGCACCTTGAATTAGTTCAGAAGCCTATTGTCAGTTCACAGAGCAGTAGTGTTATAAAAATTTTTCAGTGGACATCAAAAACTGCTCATATCACTTCATTTTAGAGCAGCTAAAATGAATAGTCTTCAAGGGCAGCCCCATGTAGACTGCATTACAGTAATCCAGGCATGAAGTGACTAAGGCATGAGATGCCATGACATGGCCTTCTGCTCCAGAAATGGGCCCAATTAAGTAACCTGTGCAAGAGTGCCTGGTCACGGTGTCACCTGCCTTTTGAGCAGGAGACATGCATCTAAGAGGGGCCCCAAACTATCTGACTGGGGAAGTGCAAGAAATTGATTCACTACAATCCAGAGATGGATTTACTATTATTTATAAGTTTTTCTGGTAATTTTTTTTCCTTCTGGAGAAATATAGCTTTTCTAGAAAGGGGTTCAAATTATGTAGTTCTCTAAAATGTTCAGGGAATTCTGCCTTTGCCTCTGATCATTTTGATTTGATTATTTTGTTGTGGCCTAAATCCATGTTCCTCCAAGTCCAAAATGTTCTATTTCACTCAGGCTACTCTGTAAATTAGGAAGCATTTCCCACAGCCACAGGGTGTTGCACACATAAAGGCTCTACTAAGGTACGATTGCAAAATAACATAATTCACTCCTATCCTGAAGCAAAATGCTCTACTCGCAACCTTCTCCTGCCCACCTTATACATTTTAATGACAGTGTCCTACACACAAAAATGCCTTCAGCATTTGGCCAGTGATTACTGCTGGAGCATTTGCGGTTTACTCCATAACCATGGGCATGGAACCTGATTTCTAGAAAGTAAGGCAAATATCTTTGATTGGACAAATATGAACATTTCACTGAGTAGGTTGTTCCTTCCCTCAAATCATGAGATTTGTCCCCTTAGAATATCTCCAAGAGGAGACTGATTGCCCACTTACACCTTACTGAAAGTCAACTATAGTAACCTTTTCCCTCTTCTGTCTTATCAGTTCCTAAAGATTCAGCCTCCAGGAAGACCTCTCAACTTGAGAGCTGTTCCCTTCTGAGGTACCCTGGTGCTTGAACAAAAATAAAGTCTTCAACAAGTTATAAAGTTTGGGGACAACAGTCCAGTCAATAGACTGGCTCAGGTAAACTGGTGGCCACGCAATGTATATGAGTAGTTAGGCTGGTTCCATTCTGGTAGATCCCAGTTTTAAAAGTACTCTGGCAGAGCCTACCCAATCTAAGGGAAGGGCTGGTTGCTGAAGCTTCAAGTTCAAGGACTCTTAAAGAACAACAAAGAAAAGGGTGCAGGACTGCAGAATGATTCCCCCCCTCATTTTTCCCTTTAAATTTCAGGGTGAAATTCATAGAAGTGTTCAGACAGCTCCCTACAGATACAGTTCTTATGCAGACTTCACAAAGGAAACTACATTTTCTGGAAACCCAGAAAGAGGATTTCAACCATGCATGCAGAAACTAGAATCTTTCAAGGTTTAGAGTTCAGCGGGTATTGATTGAAAGGAGTCTGGTAAGTCAATTTCTTCCTGGGTTCAGAGAGACTCGGCAAAGAACAGGCGTTCCCATGCAGTGGAGTTTTTGGAAGAGCTTTTGCAGGTTGTTAGGCAGAACAACTTACTGCACTGCAGGCTCTTTAAAAGAACAAGATCAATACTTACCCAAACAGTGTGGGCTTCTACTGCATCCTATTTGCAAGTCCCTCTCCCTCCCACATGCCACCTTTGCCAGCAGCAGCCTCTAACAAAGCCAGGAGAGACTGCCAAGACCTACTTGCTGGAAGGAAAGAAAAGTCTGGTATTATTGCTGAGGAATCTGCCACTTCCCTTCTCCTAAGCAGAAATATATAGGCTTTGGCCTCAGTTTGTATATAATTAAAAATTTTAAAAATGTTTATCAAAATATCCAGCAAAGTTCTAAAACCATGCCTGTTTTCAATATTAACAGTTGAAGAGAAGAGATCTGAAAAGTGATTTGAAAGTACTCCAATAAAAATGGCAAAGACCTTTAAATAGAAATAACTCAAAATTGATTCAGTAGTTCAGACTTCACCTAAGTACAACCGTTCTGTTAGTCATTAAAGCAAAGAAGACATAGATCATGTCTTATTATTTTGTAGCTTCTGTAGTATTATGATATATTTTCATTAACCCTCTTTTGAAAGACTTTCCAGGTAGGAAAAAATCTATCTCACATCTTCTATTAGTGTTACAAGTTCCATTTCTGAATTTTGCTTAAAGTTCTTAGGATACACACATTTTTTCTTTTTTCTTGGCTTAGCAAAGTCCTTATCAAATATCAAAACTATTCAGAATGCTGATTATACTACCATTGCAGGCCTAAGGTACACAACAACACCTGGATTTGTGTTCTAGGGCCCTGAAATTAAAACTGATTTAATTTCTATTATACTATCAGGTTACTGTAATATTCTTCTTCCCCTTTAATGATTCTTCTATTTCATGTTTCAATTTTGTTGTATTTGTATATGCCATGTGCATGTGGTCACTAACATAAATAAAAATACTACAATTTTTATTAATTAAAGCACATGTCTGTGAAGACTCTCACTCGTCCAGGGTAATTGCATCGCAACAAAGTTTAAAAAACAGGCATCTGGACT
>JANHZU010002864.1:40308-55114 GCA_032468055.1 Acrochordus granulatus | reverse complement strand
ACTTTGGTAATCCAAATTTATAATTCAAACTCATTGTTAAGTCTCATTTTTTAGTTTATTTTACCTCTCTGAAATAATGGTTAAACTTGAATCCTTTTTGATGGAACCATAAATTAGAATCCAATGAATACATATTTTATGACATTGAGGATTACCCACAGAAAATCTTTCAACACAGGCAGCAGAAATTGTATCATAAGCAAAATATTATTATTATACTTGCCTGGCAAGAACAAGGCCATTTACAATTACATTTTTAAAAGGAGGCTTTCCAAAGAGGGCTGTTGATAACACCAACAAAGTGTAAAACCTGAAAAAAGAAATAATACTGATTTTAAGCTGGTTGTTGCTAAAATAATATACTTTCATTCTTTGTATATTTATAATTTATATTAAACCAAATTATTTCTAGTCCATTTGAAAGTATTGAGATATTAAGAAGAATCCAACTCTTCATTGCCCCAAATTGTATCATTCTTATAGAAAGTATTAACCTGTAATATTATCTTCAAATTACTGGCTTCCAGTGTATTTGTATGAAACATTTGTTAGTTGAGTGCTCACTATAAATAATATTTAAATATATATCTTTAATTATATTTAAGCTACTGCATTCTATCCATCTTGTGGGGCCTGCCCACCCTCCAGAATGATAGTCACCCAGAGATCAAGATGGCTTCCACCTAATGCCATGTAGGAAGCTAGTAAAGACCTGGCTATTTTCCTGGCTCTGAATAAAGTGAACTTGAGCCCCTGATGGATTTTTTTTGGTGATGTATTGTTTTGGGAACCATTCAGATTTTGTTTGCATTTCACATTTTATATTTTTAATTGTAAGCTGCCCAGAGTCATCTGTGGTCAAGCAGCCTATAAATCAATCAATCCCCACCCCACCATATTACTGTATGAAGCCTATAAATCAATCAATCCACCATATTACTGAATGAAGCAGGTTGTCCTACTTTGACTCAGAACAGAAGCCACTTTTTCAAAGAAGAGAATTAGTAGATGATCTGAACAATCTAGTTAGGATGCCAGTGTAACTGGCCAACTTGAGAGGGGTGAGATTGTTTTTGCTCACTTCTTTAAATTTAACACTTGTAATACCTAGGTACAGGAGATTTTTATTTCTTCTTTCACTCCTTATCCTCTTATCTCTTGAGAATTGTGACTTCACACATTATAATATCATTATCCACACATATACAAGTGTATCACAACATATTTACTAGGAGAAAATGTAAAGGATTGCTTTCAGCTGGAATGTGCTGTAACTAAATGCAAAATTTATATTTGTCCCTCCTGGTTGGTGAAAGCTGCCAGGATGGTGGGTCCATGCAGTGATAAATGCCTCACAGCGACAAGGGGTTTTTCTGGGACATTTAAGGAGGGTTGGTGTCTGGAGGCTGTTCGGGTCTGGATGGGGGAACAACAGGTTTCAGATGAACCCTGGCAAGATTTGAGTGGCTTTGAGTGTCTGGGGGTCCTGGTTCTTTAACATCTTTAAATCTAGATGGGGTTGAACTACCCCAGGCAGACCCGGTGTGCAATCTGAAGGTTCTTCTGGACTCGCGACTCCTGCTTAAAGAGCAGGTGACAGTCATGGCCAGGAGGGCCTTTGCACAACTTTGTGTTATGCACCAGTTATGCCCCTTCCTTGACCAGGAGTCCCATACAGTATATTAAAATATTAAAGAAAATAAGATTAACATTTAATATAATAAAAGTACAACATTTCTATCACTTTAATATTATATTTTAAAATAATGAAAGGGCATAAAAATATAAAACATTTGCCTGATTCAAATCTTTCTTAGAAAGTTCTTGGTCTGCCGCACTGAGGAGGTATATGCAAAAGAAGAAAGGAGGCAAATCAGATGAGAGTTGACTGAATAATCAATGGCTCTCACTGTATTCTAGGACACAGAAGAACAGATAACTATTGGCAGGTATGTCCTCCCAAAGGTGTCATCCAATTAAACTAACTGATGCTATATGCAAGACAGACAAAAGAAATACTGTACAGTGTGTTTTATAACACCTTAGTATCAACAAATTTATTAAAGCATATTTTCATGGACTTGTAGATGAAAGCGTATGGAACATTGTCCTAAAATGCAGTTTATGTATTACACATGAAAGGGCAGAAGCCTATGTAAATATGAAGGGTTGAGCTGAAATGGAAAAAAAAATATAATTAGGTCTCACCAGTACTTAATTTACCATCACTTTGCTGAGACAGCATGTCATTTTTCCAGGGGATTAAAATTGGCATAATCCCTACAAGACAATTGGAGACAGAAAATATTAAAATTATATAGTAAAAATATATAATAAGATTAAGCTGTTCATATATTTTAAATAGTAAGGTTTTATTTAAAAGTAAGTGTTGACATAAGCAACATTTATTCTTAAAACTTGACTATGGTTAAAGCCTTGCTCCTATTATGTAAGAGGAAAGCTAGGCATGCACAGAAAAAAAACTTCTAATTCATCAATATATACGATAGTTCATTGCTCAATCAGACAGATGTTTAGAATAGATTTGACATTTTTGTCCACCTACCAAATCTTTCATAAGGACCTGTGATAGGCAGATGCTGTTCTTTGCTGTTGATAAAAGTATTGTTGCAGGATGTAAACTATCCAAGTAATGTTGCTTTTTGCAATTTATTGATGAAGAATTTGTCAATATCGATGGAGTTCAAGTGGTGCTCCAGTTGTTTTGGGATGGCATCAAGGCTCCTATTACTATTGGCACCAACTTTGCTTTCTTTTGCCATAGTTGTTCTGTTTCTAGTTGTAGGTCTTTGTATTTTGTGATCTTCTCCAGTTCTTTCTCTTCTGTTCTGCTGTCTCCAAGTACTGCCATGTCTGCTATCCAAACTTTTTTTGTCTTTCTTATTGACAGTTGTTAAGTCTGGAGTGTTATGTGGCAGGTGCCTGTCTGTTTGAATTCTGAAGTCCCAGAGAAACTTCTTCATTTTCTATTACTTTCTCTATTTTGTGGTCCCATCAGTTCTTGCTTGCAGGCAAATATATTTCTTGCAGATCTTCCACTGCACCATTGTTGTTACTTTATCATGCCATTGTTTGTAGCTCATCTGCAATCTTCTTGCAGCAGCTAACTAGATGGTCCACTGTTTCTTCAGCTTCTTCGCAATGGTGGCATTTGCTGTCTATTGTTGTCTTCTCAATTCTAGACTTGTACATACACTTATTATTATTTCTCAAATTCATATGCTGCCGATCTCACAAGTGACTCTCGGTGGCTTACAATCACTAAAAAGTTAAAAACAATAGTAATATTAAAATTAATTTAAAATTAATCAGATTGGGAGAGAGGAGCAAGATGCACATGGGAGGAGGTGCAATTGACTATCTGCCAACCACCTCTATGATAACATATCCCCACTGGGGCTCCAAGCCAGCTGGCAAAGCCAGGTCTTCAGGCCCTATTGGAAGACTGAAAGGGTGGATGCCAACCTCACCTCAGGGGCATGACATTCCACAGGGCAGGAGTCACAGCAGAAAAGGCTCATCTCCTGCACCCTGTCAGCCAGAACTCCTTGACCGATGGGTTCTACAGCATGCCTCTTCTGCCAGCCCTTGTAGGGCAGGGTATACCTCTTGAGCTGAGACAGTTCCTCAGAGAACCTGGACCAATGCCATGAAGGACTTCAAAGTAAGAACCAACTCCTTGAATTGCATCCAGAAGCAAACTGGCAACCAATGCAGCTCCTGGAACAATGGTGTCACATGGGCTATCTTAGGGGCCCCAAGAACTGTTTGTGCAGCTGCATTCTGCTCCAGCTGTAGCTTCCATATGCTCTTCAAGGGTAGGGCCGTGTAGAATGCACTGTAGTCCAGATGTGAGATGATTAGGGCATGAGTGACTGAGCACCTGAGCTTCCAATCCAGGAAAGAGTGCAACTAGATTCTCCTAGTCATGACTGCCAACTGCTCTTCAAGGAGTCACGAATCCAGGAGAACCCCCAAGTTGTGCAGTGGGTCTGTCTGAGGCTGTGCTACCTCATCCAGAGTTAAGGATGTTAAAGTTCTGGATCCTGAAACTGCAGGCACCCAAAACCACTCAGTCTTGCTAGGGTTCAACCAAAGCCTGTTGTCCCACCCTCACAGCCTCCAGGCATCAAGAGAGGGTAGTGGCAGCATCACTTGGATCACCAGGAGATGTAAATATGAGTATCATCCGCATACGGGTGATACTTCATCCCATGGGGATGGATGATCTCACTCAGCAGCTTCATGTACATATTAAATGAGTGAAGAGAGTACCAAGCCCTGCTTGATAAAGGCCAAAGGAGTGGCTGTGAACTGGATCTCTCATTCCCTATTAACCGCAATTGGGACCAGCCTTGAAGAAAGGAGCCAAACCGGTGCAGAACTATGCTGCCCAACCCCAGGCCCTGCAACCAGCCGAAAAGGATACCATGGTCAATGGTACTGAAGGCCACTGAGAGATCAAGAAGAGCAAGGATGGATGCAGTACCCCTATCCTGCTTTTGCCAAGAATTATCAACTAGTGTGACCACTGCTGTCTCTGTCCCCTAGTCAGGCCTGAATCTAGACTGAAAGGGGTCCAGATAATCAATTTCCTCCAGGATCCACTGAAGCTGCCAGGTGACCACCTTTTCTACCATCTTCCCTAGAAAGGGAAGGTTGGAAACTGGACCAAAATTGTCTAGGTAAGTGGGATTCGGCAATGTTTTTTTAAGGAAGGAGCACACCAGGGCCTCCTTAAAAGGTCCCAAGAACATCCCCTCTTGCAGTGACAAATTTATCACTGCCTGGACTCACTTATGGTCACCGTCCTTGAGGCTTTCACCAGCTAGGAGGGACAAGGATCCAATTGACAGGTGGTTGCATTGACAGCTTCGAGGACCCTGTCCACTTCATCAGGTCCAACAGGATTTAAATGTTCCCAGATAATTGGCCAAGATCTCTCCCTAGGCATCTTTGATGGACCTGCATCATGCATGGGTTCCAACTGGGAACAAATCTACAGATTTCTCCATACAACCCAGAAGATGATTGCCCAAGTCTCCCCAACCTAGGAGGGACTAGGTGACGCTAATCAAGGCTGCTGGGTGACACTGCGAATACAGTAAGAGGAGAAATAGTGACATTTTGCTGCTCTTACTGCCACAAGGTACACCTTAATAGCAACTCTAACTTGTGTCTGGTGGTATTCATCTGTCTTTCTCCAGTAGTGCTTCAGGTCTCTCTTTATCCTTTTCAAAACCTGCAACTCCTCTGTAAACCATGGAGAATGTTGAGTGTGATGGGTTGAGAGTGGCTGCACAAGTGCAATCCTGTCCAAAGCCCTGAAACTCCTTTGATTTGAGGACATAACCAAAGCTTCAGCAGGGCCATGCAGCAACACCCCTGGGATATCCCCCATCTCCCTTTTGAACCCATTTGGATGCATCAATCACCAGGGATAGACCGCTCAAATGGGTCCAGCCTCCCTGTGGAATCTCAAAGGCAGCAAGGTGTGATCTGATCATGATGGGGGGATAATGATAGATCCTCCACCAGTTCACATTGCCATTGCTGACAGTTATATCCAGGGTGTGATCTCTGTTCCAAATCAGGCCTTGGATAGTCTGGGATAGGTCTATAGCTGCCATGGTCACAATGAAGTCCTGAGTTACCTCTAAGACCAAGCCCTGGGATGGCAGATTGAAGTCCCCCAGGACCATAAGACTGGAGAACTCCTTGGTCAACCCTGAAACAGCCTCCAGGAGTTCAAGCAAGGGAGATGCTATTCAGCAGGGAGGC
This sequence comes from Acrochordus granulatus, assembly GCA_032468055.1. Lineage (NCBI taxonomy): Eukaryota > Metazoa > Chordata > Lepidosauria > Squamata > Acrochordidae > Acrochordus > Acrochordus granulatus. Next base: position 49,312 of record JANHZU010002864.1, on the reverse strand, counting down.
TTCTACAGTAGCAACAATCCCAACTGATCCTGTGAACCCAATTTCAAGAACCGGGTCCCACACCCAGCTACTTGAGGAGCAAAGCCCCTGAAGGCAAAAAGAGATTCTCAGTTGAACACTGTCATTCTACCTCCCAATTTCAATCAAACTTCTCTCAAAGATTATATCATAATTTCCTTCTTTCTATAATCTGTTCTGCCTAATCACCAAAGTCCAAAGTCACAAGATCATTTTCTTTTTTCTATAAAAAGTCCATAAAGGTTTCCAGTCACTGATGAATGTCAATAATCTTTCTCGATTCAAATAAGTCAGTTTGGCCATTTCAGCAAGTTCTGTCAATTTCACCAGTCATTCCTCTATGGTGGGTAGGGCAGAATCTTTCCATCTTTGTACATATAATGATCTTGATGCTGCAATCATATATTGAAATAATCTTCCATGACTCTTTTCTAACTGTGTATTCATCAGTCCCAAAGAAAAAGTTCTGGTTTCAGCTGAATGTTAATCTTTAAAGTCCTCTATCAAAGTGTGTATGTATTTGAATTCAGTTGTTTTTAGTTTTTTTACAACTGCACCAAACATAATAGAATGTCCTTTCATATTGTTCACATTTCTAATACACATTTGGAATGCCTTTATACGTTCTACATAATTTATCTGGAGTCATGTACCAATGATGCATCATCTTGGAAAAAATTCTCTTTAAGATAATAATGTAAATTCCAATCCTTTTGGCCACCTATTTTCCCATTGACCCATCCAGAATTGTTATAAACAAAATTCTTAGCCTATTTTATTATGCATTCTTTAATCTGTCTTCTTCCACTTCAAATTTCTATAAAAGTTCATAGATTTTAGCAATTACATGTTCATCATCAGTACACAATTGCACTTCAAATTCTATTTTACTTTGCTCCATACCATAAGTATTTTATCCATTTTAAATCTTTCTGATAATTGTAAATGGGAAACCCATTGATAACTATATCTTTCTAGCATTAGTTGCTCTCTTGACTTAAATTTATATTTAATTTATTATATTAAATTATAATTTTCCAATAATTCCTGGTAATTAATCATTTGTCTTTGCCTTGTTCCATGTGCTTGGTGTATAGTCATGCTGGCCACATGATCATGGAAGCGTCTTTGGACAACACTGGCTTTTCAGCTAGGAAATGGAGATGAGTCGAACATGACTGGCAGGGGAAGCCTTTGCCTTCACCTTTGCTTTGTTTCTCTTCTGTAAAATGCTTCTTGTGCTGAAATCCATAGAGAAGTTTTTGGGCAAAGCCTGGATTTATATCTATTCCATATTTTCAATATGGTACTTCTAATAAAGTGTTTAAAATTTTAAAATCAATATTAACTTTATTGTATCGTAAATATCAATGCCATCCAATCCTCAGTCACACTCTTCTAACTCTTTTGCTATTATATGTTTTCAGCAACACTCATTCTTTCATCCAAACCAATAAAGTTTTGGACTGAAGGAGATCTATACCAAGTGTTTAAAATGAGGGTTGTGTGTGTTGTAAAATAAAATTATTAATTCAAGTAATTATCAAAGCTTTGGCTCTTGATCAACATTAATTAGCTTAAATAACTATTTAGTGTAAAGATCTGGATACTGTATTCAACCCTTGAGGACCAAAATATTAATATTAAAAACTGTGGCCCCAGGCTGAAGCTTAAATATCTACTGTGATTCACACCTCAGTAGATGTATATTTATTCTTTTAGTTGAAAGTAATAATAATAAGTGACAGTGATAAAATATTTTCATCATACCACTTAATAAAACAGGTACATTCTTCGTATAAAACAAAGTTTATAAACAAAATTCTAACCATGTCTTCTGATTCCTATTCAGTAGTTAAGCGTGCAAAACATAATTGTTAATTCAAGCAAACATGGCCTACATTTGAACAACTCTGGAATTATAAAGGATTATGGATTAGTCTTGAGTGTTGTATAAATCCAACAAATGTCAAAAATGTAGGGTCATTCCTTTACAGATAGCCCTTGACTTACAACCAGTCACTTAGCTACTGTTCAAAGATACAACGGACCCTCCAAAGCTACAAAAACCTGATTTTGAAGTTAGAGATATTGCAGCACCCCAGAAGGCACATAAAAAAATTTGAGCAGATTTAACTTTATGACCAGCCTATAGGCACCCCATAGCAGCCCCCTCACCTAACTTGCCCCCATCCTGCCTTTCTGGGTCCCCACACATCCCCCTGGTGGCCTGTTTCTCCCTCCCTAGTCCCATTCCTTCTTCTCCACCCCCATGACTGATTGCATACTAATCTTCTGTAGTTCTCTGGAGCTCAGCACTCCTAATTGTGGCTGCTTCAAAAATGGTACCTGCTTCTGGGACAGAAAAATGTGGCAAAGGGATGGCAAGGGGTGCAACCTGCTTTCCTTCCATAATACAAGTTATGGAACTCTGGAGATCTACAGATTGTAAGTGACCTATACCCACAACCTCCTTCCCACCCACCAATCCACCTTTGGTACTATAGATCTCCAGAGCTCTGCAGCTCACATTGGGGAGGAGGGCAGGCTGTTCCACCCCTTGGCATCCTTAAGCTGTATGGCTCTGTCCCAGAAGGGGGTGCCATCTTTGGAGCAGCTGCAATGAAAATGGTGCCCTCTTCCAGGACAGAGCTACATGGCCCAGGGATGTTGTGATGCAGCATAATCTTCCCTCCTTCTCCAACACGATCTTCCAACGGTCAGTATATGATCAATGATGGGGGTGAGAGGAAGATGTGGGACCCAGTGGGGGTGGAAAGCAGGCCAAAGACCTGTGAATACCCTGAGGAATGAGAAGCAGAGCACAGAGTGCCTAAGGGAAGCCCAGGACAGGCAGATCTGGGCCTGCACTAGGCTTCCAGGAGCTTCCCCCACTCCTGAGGCATCCCATGCTCCATAGCGACCCATGTGGTTACTTAATGACCACATTGGAAAAACAGAGGCCATTAAGCAAGGTAATCACATGGTTGCCTCAGTTAATGACCTTCATGACTTCTAATTGTAATTGCAGGCTCCATTATGGTTGTAAATCAAGGACTACATGTAATAGGATTGAGCACTTGCAGTCCCTAGTTCTGATTTGTACCTGCCACAGCATGTTCTGATTGTCTTGCTTATAACTTAATGGCAACATTATAGATTTTCAATGTATGATTTTCTGCTTTTTAAGTGCATTAAACCTCTGGAAGATTTCATATACGTACAGTATATAAATAGAATTTACTATTTTAGCCTGAATTGTAGATACCATTTCAGTTGGGCTTAAAGTTCTCAGAACTGACAAAAAGTTAATTTTCATGCCATTATATATCAAATATTGAAATTTTGCTTTGAAAAACTACATTGGCTGTCACAATTTTTAAAAATTAGCTTTGGCAGGCAAAAACCCATGTGATGTTACTATGGAAAAAGTCTGCTGATCTCACCAAAGCAAACAGAAAAGGGCTGTTTTTCTTCTCTCCTGAAGTTTGGTAACAAAATTACCTCCAACCTCTGTTCCAACAAACATTAAATTTGCTGCCTAGTTGCTTTGGCTATAATTATTATTATAACCAATTATTAAAACATAGAATACTGCAGTTAAAAAGTTCATTAATTCATGAATTTTTTGAAAAACAACATTGATTGAAGAACATTGAACATGAACAAGACCAATTCTGTCTAAACTTCTATCAATTTTCTCCCCGCCCATATTTTTAAAGTCCAGAAAATAGGAAGTTAGAAAACCCACAATTTCCTTTCTTCTTCTCTAAGCAAAAAATAAGAACATTTATTTTCTGTTTTGGAAGACAAAATATGTGATTTAGATCTAGCAGGACAAGGGAAGCAAAAAGATCAGGAAATGGTGTGGCTGGAGAGATAATAGGGACAGATGAAGGATATGGGCACATGTAGAACTGTATGCAACTAAGACTTTTTAAAATTGTATTAAAATATATATGCCACACATGTTTTATTCCAAAGAATCTTCAGTGTGACTTAAGACCATGGAAACATGTTTAAAATCAATCAGCCAATCTAACAAGATAATCAGGGCTGCATCAGGCACATGGAAAACTATTTAAAGCTATAGACTGAATGTAACTGAAGCCTCATTCAAGTTAAATTCAATTCCTGCTAATTTCATGGATGCATGCATACAGTTTTCCTGGTAGCAATATGTAATTGATTTGCCATTGCCTCTGCTTTATTTTAGAATGACTTTTTTTTATTTCCCGGTTTAACTTTCCATCTGATATTTCCTGAAAGCTTCCATCTAACTACAAACAATCCCATCCCTGCTTATTTACCAAGCCTAGATAAAGTTGGTCCACTGGTTATATTTATACATTTATTATAAAACTATTGTAACCTTTTATTTTGTTTATTACAAAGGCTTCTATATAGTTCCAGCCTATCAACTCTAAAGAGCTAGATTTGGAAACATTCAATATGACCATAACATTTTCATTAATCCATAATACCATTTTTCAGCAGAATAATCAAATTTCATTTCTACTCAATAGGTCCTCTTAAAAAGTCAGATCTTCATAGCCTTCTGAAATACTAATACAGGTGAGCCCATCCTTGCATTCAGGAATAAGTTGCTCTAGAAATGAGGAGCCATCATCCTAAGGTGCCTTATGTTGGACATTCTCTCAACATAGGGTCCAGTTGCAAGCCCTCCCTCTTGAATTTCTACTAGATGGGCAGATTTCACATGGAATAGGTTAGGACTAGAATCAGTTATATTATCTCAGTCCAACCTATCTTACACCATTATTGTAGGAAGAAATGGAGGAGGGAATGCTATGTTTACCATATTAGGTTTCTGAAGAAAAAAATACTGTATGTTAAATAATTATAGCACTATATTTATGATAATAGACCAATTATCCAAGATAAAATTTGCTTAGATGGATCAAACAATATGTATGGTTAGCTGTAAAAAAATTCCAGGACCCATCAGCAGGTTTATTTTTTCAAATAAAAGATCAGAATTAAGCTAGTGCCACCCATAAAGTGATATCAATAAAGCAAAATTCAGCAATCCTTCCACAGATTTCTATTAAAACAGCTAATAAGATTTTTTTCAACCAACCTGTGCTGAATGTGACTGGCAAAGTCCTGTGAACTCAAGCTTGAGGAGCAGGTGGCAGTCGTGGCCAGGAGGATCTTTGTGCAACTTCATGTTGTGTGCCAGTTATGCCCCTTCCGAGACCAGGAGTTTCTTCACTCAGTCACTCATGCCTTCATCATCTCTATATTGACTTATTGCAATTCACTCTACGTGGGGCTATCCTTGAAGAGCATCTGGAGACTGCAGCTGGTGCAGGATGCAGCTGTGCAGATGATTGTAAGAGCCAGTAGATTGGTGCATGTGATACCTTTATTCCGCAAGCTACACTGGTTGCCAGTCTGCTTCTGGGTGCAATTCAAGGTGTTGGTTTTGACCTTTAAAGCCCTTCATGACATGGGACCAGGCTATCTGAGGAATTGTGTCACCCCAATGGGGAATTCCCATCCCACCAGAATCGGCAGAAGAGACCTCCTCCAGACCTCATCAGCCAAGGAATTTAGGCTGACGGGGTCAAGGAGAAGAGCCTTCTCTGCTGTGGATCCTGCCCTGTGGAACATCATGCCTCCAGAAGTGAGGACTGCCCCCACCTTTAGAGCCTTCCAAAAGAGCTTTAAGATCTGGCTCTGTCAACTGGCCTGGGGCTCTAATGGGGATACATCATCGTGGAGGTGGTTGGTAGTTTAGTTGTCACCTCCATTCCTCCATATACACATTTGTATATCTTTCTAGCTTCTCCCCTCTCAGTCCGGTTGGGGTATTTTTTGTTTTTAAAGGTTTTTAAAGGGTTATATTGGTTTTATAATTATTTTATTGTAAGCTACCGAGAGTCGTTTGAGTTCGGTGGCATATAAATCTAACAAACTCTCAGTTCACACTGTAAACTCCTTAGGTCATGTAAATATTTTAAAATACTATAATTTATAAACTGCTAGGCTATTGAGGACAAGGAAAGTAGGAAATGAAACTGAAATTCAGAAAAGGAATTAGTATTTTAATTGAAATTACTTAAGTATAACTGTAGTTTGCCAAAGGAAGATTGTGAAATCTTTACTCATGTTTTAAAGATGCAATTTGGCTAGGGGATAGAATATTTTGTCTAAGCTCTAAAGCAGCCTTTTACAGTCAGGTGATCTCTAGAAGTATTGGACGAGTCTTATAATCCCCAAAAGCTTCCTGTCAGATTTAGTATTTTTTCCTGGGTTAGATGTCATCCAGGAGCTCCAAGGACTATTCTACCACAGCAAATTACTGTTTGGTTGCTATCCTGACTATTTTTTAAAATTTAATTTATGAATTTGTTTATAAATATTTACATTTTGTAAAAAAAAATATTTACAGCTGCTAAATTATTTGGGGAATTTTCTTTTTTATTGACTCCTTTAAGTTTGGACAAACAGGAAACATCTCTTATCAACTATGATAGCATAATGGCGGCATATAAATTTAATTAATAAATTAAAATAATATAATACCAAAGGCAATGTTTTGCTGTACAAACAACAGTGTATAACATATAAACTCTCAGTGAGCAAGCAATGTAAATAGAGGATATAATTTTAACTTATAATAAAGGTAGATTTTCATCTGATGTAGCTATTGGGAACAGATTCTCATGGTGGAGATTATTTTGTATAAATTAAACAAGGAAATGCTACCTCTTATTTATTTGTTTAATTAATTAATTATACACCACCCAGCTTCCAGTGACTTTCAAGCAATATCTCATTACTCCCTGTAACATGAGCAAGTTAAACTTTTTGTAGTTTTCTTCAGAGGAGTAAGCAAAGATACAAAATTTAATTTTAATTAATTACTTTTTCTTTAGTTATTCCTCATTCCAGGAACCTCAGATTAAAGGAGGATTTCTGCAGTCATTCACCCAAATGTGTACCTGGGAGCATGGCTGCTTGGTACTCCAAAATATTATTTACTGAATATGTCATTTTCTATAATTAACAATACTACAGCTATATAACATGCAAGTAGTCCTTGCTTAAGGACTGGTCACTTAGTGATCATTTGAAGTTATGATGGACCCCTCAAAAGCTATTTACAACCTGGTTCTAGAGTTCCAACAGCTGCACACACACACACACCCTCAATCATCTGGTCACATTTCAGATGCTTGGCAACCAGCTACTCTTTATAGTTGGTTATAGTATTCCATGGTCATGTGACAGCAATTTATGATGTTTCTGCCCAGTTTCTGGCAAAAAATGCCCATTGAATATATGGATTCACTTAATGACTGCTGCAAAAAGTCATAAAATTGGGTTCAATTATGTGGGTGCCTTATTTATGACAATCATAACTTACAACCCAAATTCCAGACTCCATTATGGTTGTAAATTGAGGACTATCTGTACATAACTTATATGCTGGTAGCACTTTACAAAGTGCTTGAGGCACTTTAAACCTTGAGGCAATGGAGCCCTTCAGGATTTCCATACAAAGTGGCTGATGCAGGAAGCCTGAGTTTTAAATTTTTCCACAGTATTCTGTTAGAAATTAAAAGTAGTAGTTTCCTAGCAGTCCACCAATATTATAAATAGGACCATGATTAGTATGGCCATTGATACTTCAGGAAATGTACTAGAATCACTTCATTGAGTAACTCCTCACAGCATTGTTTCTGTGCTGTATGTATTCAGTAGTTCTAAAGGAATGGAAATAAGTATGCTATATATTTTCCCTATGAGATAAATAACAAAAATAATTAAATTTGGGAAACATTACATGAATTCTTGGCACTGCACTCAGTCCAAGAATTTGTCATTCCTCAATAGCTTTACTTTTTTTTAAAAAAAATAAAGAATGGTCCTGATTGTGACTCTTACAATCATATTTAGACTGACACTGAGAGAAGAGTTATTGGGAGGACAGCTAATAATGTACTTTTACTAATGTTGCAAAAGAGGAAAAGGGGACAAAAACAATCTCAGAAAAAGCAGAGTAGAACAACACTTTCAACTCAGCTTAGAGTTGTTTTAAAAAAAATATAGGTCATGATGGGCAATCCAAATAAACCACATAATCCACTCTTTATCACTCTGCAAATGTTTGCATTCTCAGCTGTTTTTATTCAGACTCCTTTTGTCTTGCTCAATTAAAAGCTGTTTTAAACGTTAGAGTGGCATATTTTAATTTCTTCCGACAATAATAGTTCCCTAGGTTTGTGATATCTTTATTTCATGTGCTTGTGTTTTAAAAATTTCTCTCATACTTCACCATTGCAATAAATATCCTAATGTTTCTTCTTCTTTGCAGAATACTCGAAATACATTTTTACTCACAAAATATTTCTGTTGCTCCAGTCTTATAGTTATCCATTTTTTCTGTAGATTCTTCCCTAAGAATTGTGTATTACGTCTTGACATTTTGTGTCTATTTTATTTCTCTTGTTGAAAGACCATCATACATTTTGAAAAAGGAATATAGCTAAAATGCATATGTTTCCAAAATCTAAAAAATTACTGTAGCATAATGCTTGAAGGAAACAGTATAGGATGGTGACTAGGGATAGGGTAGGACTGACTGTGAAATGTGGTGTTCTTGACACTCTCCAAGTTTGGTTCTTTGCTTACAGAGATTTCACTACCTAATTAGGTAACATCAGTGCTAGTGAGTTTCTGTTTTGAATGTGTGTAACAGTAGTTTATGTGTCTATTGATGGCTGATTTGTCTGAATGCCAAGCTTCCAAGAATTCCCTAGTGTTTTTGAATTCAACTTGGTCCAGGATGTTCACAGACTCAACCATAGTTTCAGCTAGGAAACTATGACTATTGCATTTACAGTTACTGAGTTATGTTGCCCAAGGGTTTACCATTTATGTTGTTGTTGTTCAGTCGCGCAGTCGTGTCCGACTTTTCGCGACCCCATGGACTACATTACGCCAGGCCTCCCTG